>WUAW01010850.1:18482-42424 GCA_017165845.1 Thaumetopoea pityocampa
GACTAGGGGCCTGGTTTTCTGGTGTGTAGTCATTGGAGGTTATATAAAGCCTACTGTTACCACGCTGGCTAAACGGGTTGGCACAGGGTTTCGTTTCGAGTTTTCCTTCTCTTGCACTGATGCATGTTGTGCATTTGTCCCTTAGTCGCCTCTTACGACTCCCTGGGAAGTGAAGGGGTGGTGACAATTGTATTCTAAAGCCGTCACCACACGGCTATCATATATTAATCTATTATAATTTTAAAGGTACTATTACGACCTTAATACTGCGGCATTTTTCATCAAAGTCGGTCCAGTAGAATTGAAGATACAGCTTGATCCCTGTTTTAGTAGTCGCCATTAGGTACGAGAGCTAAAGTAAAAGTGGATCTAAGGTTTTTCATATAAATCTATCATTGTTTCGGGTTTTTTCCATATGGCGGAAAATCGACATTAATGTGGGCGTAGCCGCGGGTCAAAGCTAGTATATAATATGATAATATATTAGTTTAGACATTTTTTTTCAAACACGCTTATCCAGCCCCAAATTAGAATTCCCTGCGTTTTGCGTACTAGACAACGATATAATTACTTATATAGATAAATGCTAATATATTATAGATAAACTTCTATGACTCGGGTACAAACATTTAAATTAATCACACAAAGTTTGTCCCTACCGAGATTCGAACTCGGAACTAAATGGCATTGAAAGCAGGGTCACAACTACTGAACTAATCAGCCGTCAAAAACAAAGGCATCCGGAAGCCATTTTGCAATTTACCCGTCGTCCATATCAAATTGCATTAAAGCTTAAGTGGGATGAACGCGGGATCCAGTTGTGTATATTAACTAGACGGACCATACGCAGGTTGTGTGGAATTTCGCATTATTACATCTGCACACTATTACAAAATTGTCAAATATCAGATATTCAAAAATCAAAGATATTACTTAAATCGACTAGTTTATTCTGAAACCAAATCTGTCGATGTTCGTTTACTTGTTTGTTCGGGCTTCACGCAAAAGCCAGCTGGTAAATTTTGGTTAAATTGTTACAGTTTTAAAGGTACTATTCCGTCTTAAATACTGCGGCATATTTCATCAAAATCGATCCAATAGAATTGAAGATACAACTTGATCCTCGTTTTAGTAGCCGCCATTAAGCTACGAGAGGTTAAGTAAAAGTGGTTCATAGGCTTTTTATGTAAATGTATGATTATATCGGGATTTCCCATGTAGCGGAAAACCGACATTCACGCGGGCGGAGCCGCGTGCAAAAGCTAGTTTATACATAAGATACTCTTTATCACAGATAAACATCATCATTATTATCATCCAGTGGCAGTCCACTGCTGGACATGGCCTGCTCCTTAAAAGGGACGGTTTTGTCCACGCTTGGCAGGCGTCATGGAGATCGCGGTAGATTTTAACTCAATATCAGGATATTGCTACTGCCCATTATACAGCATCGACGGGAAGAGATCGAGTGACGCAATTATTATGCCTGCGATATATCATATTTTATGGGATGATGTCATCATACATTTATAAAATAACGCTGTTAATCTAAGCGGAATTTTATAAACATAGTTGATGCATGATACAAATATTTGGAATAACGACAACACTATTATTATCATCAGTAAACAAACACTTCAAGTAATCATCTCCAGTTATTCAAGAACACGAATCTCCTCTCAGAATGAGAGGAGTTCTGGACTATTCTTTGCTAGGTTATTCCATATTCAAAAGCCATTCAATAGCAGTTGGATCGTTAAAAAAAATTAGTTTATCCAACAAGCAGTACTGGAAACTTTGGCAATTTACCAAGTTGCCGGTTGAATCCAATTGGTCTCCGGTGCACTCTCTGCACCAATTTTCCAGTTCTAAGCACTCATTTCGCCGGGATGAGCACGTATGCGTCGGCGAGCTTACATAATAGCTATAAATAATATTTGTAAAACTTGGCAGACCCTTCTCTCGCGCTGAAGTTTAATAAAAAATGGAAATTTGGGAAGATTAATACCAAAAAGTGGTCCGCTTGTCATGAGAGTACTAATCGTGAAATTGTATTGTTGACAAAAGTTGTCTCAAGTTCTATTGAAGGTAAAAAAGGTAAAGATAAGGACGGGCCTGCACTGAGTGCATGGATTTTGTTTTACTCGAATAATCAGGACTTTTCCTGTATATACTTTGCTTAAAATTTTTTCGCTTCAAACGGATTATTGAAAAACTCAAATCGGCATACAAATTGCGTTTCACATAGCTCTAATACAATAAATCTTCTCTAACATCATGAATGCTAGAATGTGTTTATTATTTTTTTCTGAATTTAGGTATCGACGCATCAATTTGTGTCATCATTAGTCTACCACGCTAGCCTATTGGCTAGTGTGGTAGACTACGGCCTAGTCGTCCTGCTGCAGTGTGTGAATTCTATTACCGCAATAGCGGTAATAGAATTCACACACTGCATGCAGGCTTCCTCATGAAAATTTCTGCTTCCTTGAATACATCTGTATTCATAATGCAGATCCAGTTTGAAATAATTTAGTTTTACGGGTCTGGTATTGCCTTTCAATTGCGGTTTTACCACGCTAGGCTGTTGCGGATTGGTAGACTTCACAAACCGCACGCAGGTTTCCTCATAAAATTTTCTGCTTCGTTGAATACATCTGTATCTACAATGCAGATCGAGTTTGAAATAATTCAGTTTTTCGGGTTTGGTATTAAACCTTTCGATTGCGAGTTACGTCTATCACCACTAGACCACTAATATACATTTTCATCAATTTGTGTATAGTGTGAATATATAATAGATTGGTTGTTTTATTTTATTCCCGGAAAAATGTTTGTTTCCTATGAGTTAATGTAAACATCCCTTGTTGAGAACATACATAAAATAGGTAATAAATGGTGTTATATATCTCAAAAAATACAGCTACATTTAGGCGTACTTGCTTACAAAATGTTGCTTAATAAAATGGTGCTACTATAGTCGAGTTTCTATAACGGCCTTTGAAATGTCTACTCCTGTCCTAGTCTTGTTACAAAAGTCGTGAGCTACAGTCAGCATTCAACAAGATACTCCAGTTCCCACTCAGCAACCTCTTAAACCTGTAAAGAAAACCTTACCACCAATAATACTGCGAAGAAGCAAATTGCATAGTGTCAGCTGCGAATTAAAATTCAACGAGCATACTTTAATAAGGATGTCAGTTATTTTACTGCTTATATATATATTCGAGAATTATCATGGGACATGTCCGGTGATATATTCGGTGTCTATCGAATTTTAATTTATAAGACCACCTAAAAGGAATGCTCCAGTAGTTTCATCATTTATAAAGAATGAGTGAGATACAAATGACGAAACGAATATAGGGTAAATGTGAGTGGAAGTGTCGGAAGAGGGCGCCCAGGAAAAACCTATCTTGATCCGAAATTGAATGAATTATTCACCTATATTTTTTTTGCCCTCCTGATCAGGGGAGGTCCGTGCCCCTGTAGTGGGGACGATATGGACTGGAGATGATTCTTTGTGCACTGATAGCGGAAAGAATAAAATAATCATTGATAATGCTAAGACATGATATTCAGTATGGTACCAGGAATTACGAGTAAAATAGTAACAGTACTTCATCTTCTTTAATACCGATGGTTGAGATCATATTTTACTGACCCCTTATCTTTACACACAAACTTTTTGTGAATAGTACTATTCACAGTACTCAAATATGTGTTGTTAACTTAAAAGTAATCCAAACATTTTTAATAATAAAAGCAAAAGTTTGATATATGTTCCCTGTTTTCTGCTTCTTTCTATACAATTTGAATTTTTGAATACTCCCTGTATTTTGTATTGTTACCACGCCAAAGCATGAAAAAGATGATTATAATAGGACTATAGCTTCCAACCAAATAACACTTCTAGTCCTCACAATGATGGGTCAAGTGGCTCATACGGTAAAATGCTATTAATTTAATCGGTCTGCAGAATTTGCAAACCAATTACGACAGTAGCACCACTCGGTTAGTAAAACTTATAATGTTTATTACATTGTAAGTCTCCACCTGGGTATTTATTCTATCATAAAATTATTACATTCTGTCACCAGTATGCAGATTACTAACCTCCTAGTATCCACTTGGAGCGCTGTAGATGTTTTTCTTAAAATTCATAATTTAACGTCGTAATGACATTCACCGTATTGAGTACAATAACCATTGATGGGCTCGAAGTGGCAACAAATAGATGTGGAGGCGGGAAACACGTTTATTGCTATTGATCGAGCGAGCAAAGTAGTGCGTACATTATTAAAACCTCAGAATCATATTGTACTGTACGAATGCTATTGAATCGTCGTTATAAGCGGTCGTATGTAACCCCTTAAGGATATTCCGCTGTAATACAAACTCTCGATCTTTGTACATTCAACCTCTTTCACCTCTGTAATTTATACTCGCCGAAGCTGTTACGCAATAGGAAAAGGAATTGGGCCGGCGCGTTGATGAGTCAAGAACGTTTTTCTTCAATTAGATCCACTTTACAGTGGATCGTTTGTGAAAATAAACGCACACCGACCTAACCAGTATTCGAAAGTTTAAAAAAATGCCTATCACATTGTAACTATTAAAAAAAATAAAAAATACAAGCTTATCTGCTTTGGAGAAGAAATATATTTATATGAGAATAAAAGTATTTCACGAACACAAGCCTGCAAAATATATAATAACTTAATTTCCCATTTACAAATAATTAATGCTTTTTATGTATTCAGATATTCTGATTTAAAACACGTATCTTATTTTAAATTATGTATCTTTATAATTCAGTTTTTGTTCCAAGAACCCTTTTTGTTTTTACCACGCAAAAATCACATTAATAGCATATATACTTAAAATCGCCATAAATAAAACTCAGCGGGAGTTGATAAATGTGTAAATATCATCACTACATTTAAAAACTTATTACAATATAGATCACAGAAGTTAACTCTAGTATAAAAAATAGTAAGTTAACGAAAAAATAAAAAAAAAATCTCAGAAAATTGTCGATAGTTTCTCGGAAACCTTAAAATATTTATTTCACACATTTTTTAAATATTTTTACTACTCAAAAACTACCGAAGTTATCACTCATTTTTTTAGATCAAAAACAGTGTAGGTCTCTGTTATTAAAAGAAATAGGTAGGGTCTTGTCTTTTGAATTTTAAAATGAAGTCTTTATTAGATTGAATTCTTTTATTCTTATAAAGAAAAAAAAACAGTACAACGTGTACATAATTTTCGTACGTAGGAATAATGATAAAAAAATCAATTGATTAATAAGTGCCCTTTGATAGAATCTACTATCGTTACAACTTTATCACGAGTTCTGCTTTATTACGGTTCATTCTAATAAGCATCATCCATATTTAGAATAATTTCACTTCACCAGATACAAGGAAGCATACACAATAGAAAGTGATTATTCAAATACAAATGATTTATAACGACAAAATCAATTAATTATTTAATTAGGCGTAACCTGGGTGCTCTCCAACGGAAACTAAAATATTAATAACGAACAGTGTCATTGTAACACGCAATTTTCTGAATCAGTCTATTTGTCTATGACTAAATAATTTTATAAACACCATTTTATAAACATATTGTTTCATTATCATTTTGATTTTTTTTTATTGAGGTGAAAATCAACATTTAATATCGTTTTATATCATATTGTAATTAAATAAATCCTTTATTTTTTTAATAGATAAAATTAATGAAATTAATTGGATTTATGATTTCGAAACTATCTGTCGATCTGTCCATAAATGATGACAGTAACTTAGTTTGAAATCATAGACTTTATGTGAAACCCAAATACCATCAATTTAAGTTTGTTATGTTTGTTCGGGCTAAGTTCTAAAAAGTTCTTTAAAGTTATACGTAAAGATATACGTCATTGTTTGTGGCAAAAAAAACATTGGTTGCATTTAGTACTTTATTCAATTATTTATTGCGATTCATTGTTTTTATTATAAAATTAAAAAAACTTAGCTATATAAGACACAAAAAGCTATTATATATTCTTAATTTTTTTTAATCTTGTAACATAAGTAATTTATATTAAATTCCAACAAATGTAATGACAATATTAAATAAAACACAAAATAAAAATCCCAAGCTTAACATAAATTAAAATGGCGGCCAGAGTTCCGCGTTCATCCGAAAATAGTGTAAGCGCTGGATTGCTTGCATTCCAGAAGTGCGCTCCTGTCTCGTTTGCCCGCCATATTAGCACATTTCCGAACGCGTATTAGGTGTTCGTTAAACACAGTGATGCGCTGTTACGTAACTCCGGACACGAATCGGTTTGAAATAGAATCGAGTCAGAACACGACAGTTTGTGTACTTGCATTTAAAGGGCTGCTATGTCTCGTAATTAAACAAATTATATAATTATAAATCTCATTGATACATCTTAAATTGATGTATTATAGTTGTTAAAAAACAACACTCGTTTTGTTTTCGTATCCTATTAGAAATCAAAATGTATTTCACCATCATCGTCAGCCCTTGTAAGTCCACTACTGGGCATGAGCTTCCCCCTTAAAAGGAAAAATTCCCATAATCTTCAGGCTCGGCAGGCGTCTTGGAGATCGCAGTAGATTTTGATTGAATAACAGGATAACGCTGCTGTCCATTATCTTGGTATTTATAACAAAGTATTTATTCAAACGAAATTATTTTCCGGATTGGCTTAAATAAATGTATTTAAGCCAATCCGAATTTATTTGCGAATAAATAAAAAATGGATTTGAATTCCATTCTTTGTTTGATTTGATGGGCAACTTTGATCACCGGTCTGAGGATGATTTCATAGATGTTAAATATCAGAACGAATCTGTTTAATTTATAAAGTATATTTGTCAAGTAACCTACACGCAAGATGAGACAGGTAAAAATTTCTAAAATCTCCTACTTCCTTGAATAGATAACCTCTTAGTATTTAAAATTTACTGTTATAGAAATGCGTGAACGTTCTTTCTATTCAGAAAAAAAAACATATTTGACGTTTGAAACTCATTATTTGAGTAACTAGCTTATAATTTAAAATTTAAAGTCTTGTACTAGGATATATAATATATTCCTAATTTCCATTGAATCCTAAATATTTCCGAGATAAAAAAAATAGCCTATGATATTTTCTGAGAAATTTAAACGTCCCACTTTATTCCTTTGAAAAATTCTTTCTACTCCAAATTATTTATTACTTCTTGTAATGCTTTTTTTTTTAATATCAGAAAAAGGCTAATGTGCCTAATAAAATGAATGCCTAATAAATTCGAAACATGCAGGAATAGACTTGGCCGGTGAAATTAATCCTCCATGCGTGAACCCTTTGATGTTTTATCCGAAGGTTTAATAGATAGATAAAAAGGTACGTATGAACATAAAAGGGGGAAGGAAACCGTTGGCCTACTCAGATTAGTACATAACACTTGTCCCATGATATGAGGATAATAATAATAATAATATTTATTTTCTTTTCACAAATGGCAGTTCACTACAAACTTATAAGTTTATTAGAAAAAAAATGAACAAAACACCATTTGGAGAGACTGGTTTCTGCACTAGAATAGGGATATCCTGTTAGACAGATATCTAGGCCCCCAAAAACTAAAGGAAAAGAGCATATAGTATTATCGATACATACCTTAGAAGAGCTTATAAGAAACTTGTGATACACAATGTGAAAGCGGGTACGCTGCGCGCGCGCGATATTATAGCGTCAACTGTTAGACGTAGGCTTCATCCGAATTGTAATAATACTATTATAAAATTGTTAAATATCAAATTTTCAAAAGTCAAAGATATTCAAAGATCAAATATAATCAAAGATATTTTAAAATAAAGTACTCAGATCGATTAATTACGAGTTTCTGTAACCAAATCCGTCGATGTTTGTTTGTTTATTCGTTTGTTTGTTCGGGCTTTACGCAAAACCCAGCGTGTAGATCTTGGGACAAATTCTGGTTTAAATAATGTGGTATGTTTCATCAAAATCGGTGCAGTAGAATTGAAGATACAGTATGATCCTTGATTTAGTAGCCACTGTTAAAGTACAAGAGCTCAAGCAAAACTGGTTTGGTATTTATTTTTAAATATCTGTGTTTGTTTCGGGATATCTCATGTACCAGAAAATAGATATTCACGCGGGCGGAGCAGCGGGCAAAAGCTAGTATATAATAACACGATGATAAAAACATTGAAGTGTAGACTGATAATTTTACTGATTAGTGCTATTATGCAATTAACGTATTTGTTAATGATGTAATTATTTGTTAAGTAATTTATTATCATTTTTGATATGTTACGAGTATTGTTGATTGATAAATGTGTTATTATTAGATAAGAAGACAATTTAAATGTAAATGCAGGGATCTTCATAGTAGGTTATACATCTGAATTGTCTTCTTTTACATCCACATGTTTGACAAATGATTAAATGATGACTGATTAGAAGAGATATTCCGTAATCTCCACAACTAGGCGTCTTAGAGATAGCAATCGGTAAACGATCCTTACAGATCACTGATATCCAAAGTGGTCTATATTTAAAACCCCTAGGATTCGACAATGACCCTCAAGGGACACCTGGTAACTGTCAAATATATATATTTGAAGTTGATGAGTTTGTAAAAATTCAATATTATCTAATCAGGGAGGTTTAGCCAAACATAGCAATAGGTCTACGAGAAAATAAAGTTTTGGGGATCTCTGATTTACTCAATATTAAAGCTCGAACATGTATTTTAAAACTGTTTTGTCATCTATCCGGTTTTTCTATTTTAACGTGATTGTAATTGGCAGGTAGAGAGTCAAAGCAGGGGATTACCCAAAAGCGAAAAAAACATAGCAATTGTACATACATACATACACTCACGCCGATGTCCCATAAGGGCACGCAGAGACCGTAGTGCATACTATATACATACTTACAGTCACGCCTCTTTCCCATAGGGGTAGGCAGAGACCACTTCTACTTCTACCTTCTAGGATTGTTCAATGTAGCAATTAATCTACGAGACAAAAAATAAATTGAGGGCCTTTGTTACAGATAAATAAACTAGTCATTGTTACATATTAATATATCAAAATGTCTCCCGTGTATCTATAAGGGATCTCTCCCCGACAACCAAATAAAAAGATGGACAGGATTCCAAGATTACGAAAATTACTACTTATCACAAATTACAAAAATGAAAATATATATAAATCTCGGCAATCATTTTTAAATTATTTCCAAATAACTATTAACATTTAAAAATTGGCACAGAAAGTTCTCGACTTTAAAGTTTATTAAAACGATTTAAAAAAAAATGCTACTACTTATATTACTGCCGCATCTTGATGAAATAGTCTATGATCTTGAGCTGCAATTTTCAATTAGTATTTATATTCGCTTTTGAATATTCGCCTTCTCAATACATCAACGCCGTTTACAGAGAAAGCCCGCGCACGCATAAGGCGGTTTCTTTTGTTGGTGGCCATTGCGGCTCTTATTTAAAACAAACACAAGCTTCAGAGATGAAACACTGCATTGTACTGGTATTAATTAGTTGCGTGGTAAACTTATTGACCCATTTCACTCGCAACAGAAATTTCTGTGTTATTTGTTAACTTTTTTAATCAACACATGCTGTTATTGATGAATTGAATGGAAAAGAAGATAAAACTGCATATTAGTTGTCTTTCCCATTGGGGTAAGTAGAGACCACTTCTTTACAGCTACATGATCGTTTAATGAGCAAAGTGGATATCCGCAGCCCACAGTTCGCCCCCGTGGGCAACAAGACGTGTCGGGTGGCGAACCACGACGCCGCCATTTTATGAGGTTCAAAAGTGACTAAAGTGCCTATTGCGACTATAGTAAATTTTAAAAATCCCATTCGGGGCAATCGACACTTGTTTATTATTATTTATTTAGTGGCACTCGCCGGCCGCTGCCGCGGCATGCTCGCTTCGCTCGCTCGGCTCGTGCATTTTCTACAGCAACCTAACGCTCCTACTGGCTTCGCTCGTCGTCGCACCTATATTTGGCCATTTATTGTGTTGTTTTGTCCTTAAAGAAGATAAAGAAGTAAAGTCGTAAGTACCTAAATCAATATGGCGGCTTTCATTACGACGTGTTTTTAAGAACTTTAAATATTTTTTTCTCATTGATTGAATTGCCCCAAGTGGGACTTAAAATATACGATAGCCGCGGGTCCTCTATCGATTAAAAATTATTTCAAGTCAATAAGCCTTTACGCAATTTATATGCAGATTTACAAAAAAAAAAATATATAAAGTAAGTTACTTTGTTGGGATATTTAGCTAGTATGTGTTATTGGTAAATTTAATTACCAATAATTCGTCACTTGTTGCCAGAGTTATCATTACGAATATACTGCGGGTAGATTGATAATATGGGTCGAATCAGTCTACCCTCTCCCTTACTCTTTTTTACTCACAACATCAACTATTATTCTTATTTTCATCTCGAACTGGGTCATATGTACACGAAAAATGTTTTATTATAAATATTCATGTTAATTTAAAAATTAAAAATACTTTTCTTATTTCTATTTCGGACAGAGATTTAAAAGAGAAGTCGTACCAAACACAGAAAAAATAGAGACATAAAAATCTAGACTAGTTTTGCGATAGGTATTAGAATCGTAAGATTTTTAAATTTATTTAGTCTAGTAATACTACTACTAGCAGTACTAGTAGATCTTTGGCAGGTATCATGTACGAGTACTTATATACAACGAAAAGTAAAAAAAATATCTTTTATTAAAAAACCGAAAACATAATTATTGAGCATTTTCGAGCATTTTTTTCTATACTTGTTTACCTATCTTTCATAAAAATCTGTATGCCAAGGAAAAAAGAAGTATGTCAAGTTATTTTAGTACGTTATTATGATGTTAAAGCTTACCGCTAAAGCTGTAAATTTAATCATATCATAACATGAGTTACGATCCTACTTACATTTTCATAGCACTCGATAAAAAAAATTACGGCCCTTGCTTATAAATTTCCTTCAATAATGCCTCACATTTTGGCATCTGACGTGAGTAGCCAACAATGTCTGTAAATAAATTTAAAGATTTGTTGCCAACGATTTATTTTCATGGTGCTTTATCAGATTTTTCCTTTGATCTGTTGAACAGTGAATCCGTAGAGTTATAATTTTGAAGGTCTGAAAATCTTAGATTTATTATTTCACTGTTTTGTACGTCCATTCATTAAACTGGATTGTGTTATAATTTTATTTATAGGTACTTTTCTGTTTCTTGACTTTGTTTCTTTTAATTTTTTATATTGTGAATAAATAAATAAATACATAAATTTAAAAAAAACCTCTTCGTGTATAAAAAAAGTTGTTTGTTATTGTTTAAATAGTAAACAGATTTAAATTTGGGATTTGTAATTGCATTTTATATAAAAAAAAAAGAAAATTTTATATACTCTGGAACATATTTTTATAAACCGTATAAATAAAACGTCTGGACTTTTGGCGGCAATTCGAGCGATGCATCATTGGCCGAATTTAGCGTTTTATACTGGTTATTTATAGCGGTATATTGTGATGTTTGATGTGAAAATATGGCGTATTTTCTTTTCTTATTTTTTTTTTATTTATCAATCGTCAAGAATCGTGAACGATATTGAAAAATTGGAAATTTTATAACTTTAAAAAATATATACACTTGACACTGGCAGAAATTGGTGTGAATTCGCAGCCGATTGCCATTATGAAAAATAGAAGAATAAGTACTACGTCCACTGCGTTGTATGTTTATATACACTTTGCCAAAGTTTTGGCCTTCGTCTTATGGCTACCTTGATCGCGAGTTCATCTATTTGTGGCCGGCATGCACTCACTCGATTAACGATCGAATAGCGTTCGAATCGAATCAACGATTGGAATTTCGAATCACTTATTTATGGTCAGGTGTGATATAACATTTGATTGGAGTTTTGGCGGCAACCCGAGTGAAGCATCACTTAAAGTTTTATTTTAACGTTTTATATTAGTTTATTGTGATGTTTAATATACAAATTTGGTGTCGTTTTGTGTATTAATCGTCAATATTCGTGAACAGTATTGATACGTTGGAATAAAACTGTGAAGAATATAGTAGTGACCGTATTTTTTCAAAGCAATAAGCCTACGGATACTCTTATCTAGTAACTTTCGGATTAATGTCAAAACTTCCAAAAAGCAATAAAATGTGATACATCAGCATTTTATTTATTTATTTATACTTCACAAATTATATAATATATTAATAATTAAAAATATATATTATTTGTGCCTAGTAACTTGTAACAAGTAGTAATTTTTTATGTTTAGTTAATATGAGTTGTTGCATTACTTGTAGTCGGCAGTTATAAGGAATTCAGGCTAAATAATATTACACTAGCGAAGAACTCTTATGATTTCCAATAACCGGAATACACGTATTTATCTTAAATATTTAATACTCCGTCAATCAACTCTAAATACAGGTACAGAAATTAGTGGGGTTTTTATAGTTAATCCCAGCCAAGTTAACTTTCTACAATCGTTTACGTTAATGGAAACAAAAAAAATGTATTGGAATGATATTTCTAATCGCCAAGTCACCCGTGACTTATCGATTAGAAATGTCATTCCAATACATTTTTTCCTTTCTATTAGTGTTAACGACTGGCAGAATTGTACCAAATTGGTCAAACGCCATAAACCAAGAAGTAAAGTGAAGTAGTGTTAACGATGGTAAAAAGTCAACTTGGCTAGAGGGGCTGATTAGACAACAATATGTTGGTCATTTAGAAAGGATGAGTGTGATTCGAATCAGGAATATATCGGGCAAATGTGAGTGGAGGTTGAAAATTTGACATTTAACAATTTTATAATAGCATAGATAGATGCTTAGTTCCTGTGCAATACTCTTTAACCCTATGTCAGCTTGTTTTAAATCAGAGGTTTCAAGACTTTTTTTCTCATAGACCACTTTCAAAATTTAGCTGATTCCGGTGGACCCTCTGCATTTACATCATATTCCCAAAACTCGACAAAAAAATGACTCGATGAAAATTAGATTTAGATCTATGGAAATTTGCGTACGCCAACGTAGACCCCCGTCGAGTCATCCGTGGACCCCTGGGGGTCCACCTGGACCACTTTGGGAACTAAGGTTTTAAATATTTGATAGTAACGCCATCTAGTTGCCAATGCGCGGTACTATGAAGTTACACTAAAAGTCCTATCTACCTGATTTATAATATGTATTAGTATTTTATTAAATAAAGTATTTTCACTATTCTATAATTTAACACTACTATATAAATATGTGTTATCGGTAACTACGTGCGACTATTTAGTAATTTGTACGACTGTTGTATGAAGCTATATCGATCATGCATAGAAACTAATTGTCTAAGAGTTACGAAACCACACATGTGGGTGACTCAATGCGAGTATCACTTGGGGAACACGGACGGGTGTGCCGTGTGGCATGAAGGTAGTCATAATTTGCATTCTGAATATATGTATTTATAGCGGTCGACGCGACATTGGCAAATAGTGGGCTACGGATAGCCACTTTACTCATAGCAAGTGGTAGGAAATGGTCTCTGCCAACCTAAATTCTTCGCTAGTATAGTGGTCAGTATCCCCGTCTTTTACGCGGGAGACCGGGGTTCGAGTCCCCGCCGGAGAGCCAGGAAAAAAGCGTGATTTTATGTATGTATAATATGTGTGTCATGAATTGATCTCTTTAGAGATTAAGCATAATTATTGTAGGTAGAATGATACTGATAGAGTATTATAAATTTTATTTTAGTCATCATTATCCCTAGTCCATATTCGTCCCCACTACAAAAGCACGGACTTCCCCTGATCAGGAGGGGGATTAAGCCATAGTCTACACGCTGGCCTAGTCTGGGTTGGCAGACTTCACACACCCATGCGGGCATGTAGGTTTCCTCACGAAGTTTCCTTCTCCGTATGTAATAATGTACTTAACATTGGTGTCTACAATGCAGACCGTACATGAATTAGAAATACTTCAGCGGTACCGGTCCGGGATCTAACCTACGAACCTGTACCACTGTACCACCAATGTACTTTGAAAGAGTATGTGTTATTAATAGGCATAATATACACAGTAATATGACATATCCAGCTGTATAGGCCTCTCCTCTACATAAGTATGTAAAGATTATTACTGGTTAGGCAGAAAGAGTAGCACTGTTTAGTTTAAGGCCTTATACTTACGGACCGTTACTATTAAAATAAATTTAAAAAAAATGATAGAAGAAAAGTCAACAAGCTTGCACAGCTTTATAAATTAACTGTTTAAAATATTACACCAGTCTACAATTTTGTTACTTTTTTTTTGCTCTGAAACCAAAAGACATTTTCCTTGTTGATTTATAATGGTGTACAATCAGAATCTGAATACCAAAAAGTTCGTTATGACAAAAGTTCGGGTACAAACATTGGTGTTCATCACACGGAGATTGCAATTACCGAGATTTATACCCCATTTGTCCCAAAGAACAGGGTCACTGCGAAAGAAGCCGACCGGCTGTCAGCTAGAAGCTAACGAACCTAACATAATGGTGCTGATTCTGCTGTAAGAGAACTTACTTAAATTTATTCCCTCCTTATCTTTTTCCAATGTCAAACGCCAAAACGAGATAGCAAACATTTAAAGCAAGTACCTACCTACGTTTCTGTCAATCGTTTCAAAAAAATGTTGCGTTCTTGCATATCTTTAGTCCGTATGTTCCGAGATTGTGTCTAAGTCTTTTAATTTTGATGTTTCTAAACGAAACTGACAGCACCAAAATTGTAGCTATCTCGTTTTGGCGTTTGACATTAGAATAAGATAGGGAGGGACTATATTTAGTTAAGTTCTGTTACAACAGAATCGGCACCGATGTTGTGGTTTTCAGAGAGCTACGTTAGTATGTGACCCATATGGGTCTGCTCGTCCACATGTGCGCTGCGTATTTATAGCGGCGCCCGCGCACATGAGGCGCGGTTTCCGTTTCACTTTCCTGCGAACAAACTCCCGGCCATCGTGATTTATATCTTCTTCTTATTTATCTGTAAATAAATATTTATTCGCTTGCCAACCTAACCTAATTTTGTATTCGTTTACAATCCGTGAAAAATGTGGAAAAAACAAATTGATTGATGTCGGATTCGTTTTAGAAAACCGTAGGTGTTTATCGTTGATTTTGTTTGGAGAAATATATGAATGTAAATATATTCTTCTTGTTCTGGATCTTTTATCAGTTTTTTTTTAATTTATTTGAATTATATAAATATAATTCGTAATGTAAGTTGGAATAATTTTTGGAAAAACTATTTTAACAGCACAAAAAAGAGTACCTATATTGTTTCAGGTTTATTTATTTCAGATTATTGAGGGAAGAAAATTAATTTGCCGTAACTAGCTAACACTCATTTTTTCAAAAAAGCAAAAAAAACCGTCGCAAAGTAAGAAAAAGAACCAAAAGATTTTAATTAAATAAGATACACTTATGGATACTTATGGTAAATGGTATCCATATGTCTTATTTGGTTAAAAAGCTAATTTTCTTTTCTAATTTTGCGCCAGTTTTTTGGCTCTATTGAAAAGTTTTATTTTAGCTAATTACAGAAAATACATTTTCTTCCATCGATAAATGTTATAACTTCATAACTTCCAAACGCCTGAACCGATTTTGATGTGTAACGCTTCATTAGGATCCTAACATTATTCCGTGTAAGAGGCTAGGTGAAATAGGTTAATGGGACTAATATTATATGCTTATGTTTGTTTTGCTACGGCAGGTGGATGTCACCTGTTTTCAGCCTTGTAAGCCAGCCTGATAAATTTATTTATTTAGAGTTATAGAAACGATTATTCATGATTGCTTTAATTTCTAATTTCTGATTCGGCATATTTTTTCACTTTTTTTCAAGACTGATACAGGTCTTCGTAGTTTGGCAATTAGTTGTTCATTATTTTATATATTTTGGGATAATTATGCTCATACTCTGTATTCAAATTACCTTTGCTTTATAAAGGTAAAACAATAAATTTCATTTCAAATGTCATTTGATATGTTCTTACATGTCAAATATATTTTATTGTATACTGTAATCACCAGCATCTGGACAAGTTGATATATTATAATTCAATATACTAGAAAAGGCAAAGGCAATTTCCATTTCTATGTTTACTCTTATCATCTACATATATCATTTAGATCTTACTGTATAGTCTGTGGTATTATTTAATTAGAACTTTGAAATTTGACTTAAAGGAGCTATTATAATATATACAAAAAATCTTCGAAAGTTAACATAGTTGAAAAATATGTACTGTTTGCCGTTGCTATTTACGCGCTAGGCAATTTAAAAGGTAGTCAAGTCAGAATTTCACAATGGCGTTGACTGATTATACGTATAAAATTACACCAGTTTCGCATTCCGGTAACTCGATACTGAAACAATTTACTAAAGCCGATAATGTCAGTGAGATATCTGACTTTAATTTATTGGCGGTACCACATTTCTATAGTCAGAAGAAAGTATCTAAAACAGAGGTCCTCAAACTTTTTTTTGTCTTGTAAACCATTGTAATGATTTTCACTTTTGGGTAGATCTCCAAAGCAAAATTTCTATAAATTTATTAATTTCTAATGTGTTTTTGACAGTTGACATAGATCTCTTGCAGGTCTTCATTGACCCCTGGGGGTCTACATAGATCACTTTGGGCATCAATCATCTAAACCATCAAAAAGTGAAATCATTTTATTATCTATAGTCTTTATTGTAGATGCATTTAAATCTCATAAAGTTGCAATATTTAAACCACATACACGCCCACATACATTCACGCCGGTATCCCGCAAGAGTAGGCAGAGACCACAGCTCTCTACATACTAGGATCCTGACACAAGTCTCTCGCCTCATTCACATTCGTATATCATATAACTTTCGTCAATTATGGGTGCTACGAACTAGACCTTTTTTAAACAAGTAATGTTTAAAAAAGGATATCAATAGATTTGATGAAGGTCGGTTTTTCCTGGAAGCTCTATTCTTACACTTCTCACATATTTTTTATTTTGCCCGGTATATTCATTTCGTCAATCGAGTTTCACTCATTCTTTTTAAATCACCAAACCATTGGAGCATTCCTTTCTCGATCCTTGTCACCACATCATACTTCAACTTACACCGATCCCTTATCACGCTATTTCTCAATTCCACCTCATTTGCGCATTTACATGATTTTCATTTAATTATTATATTTAAACAAATAATGTACAAAAGCGAGCTCATAATTATTATATTATAGGATTATCTACATTAATACCCGTGCGTGTGCAAAATTTCTAATTATTCGGTCATTTAAAAATTATCGAAAATTGACTTAATTACACACATAAAAGTTAAGATATAGAAATTATAACTGAAAAGCATACAAAAGCGTATAAAAGCCCAAATTTAGATTCTTAAATTATATAAACCTACCTAGTTAGTTACCTTGTTTGTAAACAGGATACCGCGACGTTCTCGAATTATCTAGACAACCAGAATTATGCCCGGCTTAGGCGTATCGCTTACGGGCAGCACCGCCGATTATAGCGGCATTTCGAAACAGCACCATATGGCGCACCATAGCTATTAAATTAGGACGTTATAGTGTTTAAATATACTTACTATCAGCATCATGCGTCTTCTTATGATCAAATTCTATTGAATTTGAGATTTGAGAGATTTGAGAGCAAGTACAGAAAAAGTAAGAAATTTAAAATAAATCACCCATTTCATCACATTTGGTGCTAAGCACGACTTGCAATAGAAAGTTGGTTCAAATCCAGGTTCTTACCACTGGCTCGTTTCAAATTTATGTACGATCTACATTGTAGACATCAATGTACTCAACGGAGAAGGAAAACTTCATAAAGAAATCTGCATGCCCGCATAAGTATATGAAGTCTACCAATTCCCACTAGATCGGCGTTAAACTATGGCCTAATCTAGAAAGATTAGGAAGGGGCACGGAAGGATCTAATTAGGGGAGAACCGTGCCCCTGGTAATATGGACGAATATGGACTGTGCATGATGATGATGACCTATTTTATCACTTATAGAATCTTTCTCATATAGAATTTTATGGCCTTGTTATACTATTTTGATCATTATACTGGGGTGTAAGCACAATTTCATTACATTACACTTAGTACATCTAAATGTAATGCATTGAAATTTCTAATACATGATTGATCAGCGACGATCTGATCAGAGATACTCTTTTAGGCTTGACAAGTGGAGATGGCGCGCAGATTAACATTGTTGATCAGATGATGTCAAAAAAATATTTTTCCATAATAATTTCGAATATTACAGCAAATTACATTTATAAAGATTATGACTGCATCCAACAGTGAACTTACAGAAGCTGAAATGGTGATGATTTCCTGTCTTAAAAGGGAACATCAAATTGTAATGCACTAATTAATTAATTACTATTGTATTAATGCACTATAATCAAACAATTACCTTCAAAACAAAAGTAGATTCTGTATCATTCTATAAATAACCTCTAAAACGATTTAAATTAGAATGAGTAACATTCACTAGTAGAATTATTATAATTCTCTTATGAAATCTTCAGACAGTAACTATCAATAATGATAGACAATATCAACTACAGCGATCTCATTAAATCTAGGTTGATCTAAATTTACATTAAATTAACATTAAATAAACATTTATTAGTAATTCATGCACTTTATTCTTTAAATGATTAAAAGGATCAACACGCTAAATATTATATCCCTACTACAGACGAAGTCGCTTATTTTACATCTAACGCCATCTATTGAAATTGCTCTGTACTTTTAGTAAGAAAGGTAAGCTTGAGGATGCGTGCGTATAAGAACTGAAAATAAGAAGATAGGTGCTTTTGTCTTTAATTTGCTGTGACGCAATTATTAGATTCGTTATTAATTTAAAAAAATGCAATTATTGTCACTGAACGCAACCTACACAGAAATCAGTGACTTTTGTCTTTTCTCCGTCTATACCAGAGGTTCCCAGACTTTTTTTCTCATAGACCACTTTCAAAATTTAGCTGGTTCCGGTGGAACCCTACATACATTTCTACCATATTCCCAAAACTCGACAAAAATGTGAAGATTAAATCTAACTATGGAAATTTGCGTACGCCTACGTAAACCCCCCTCGAGTCTCCCGTGGACCCCTGGGGGTCCACCTGGACCACTTTGGGAACTAAGGATCTATACCTACCTCTATCTTATCCGCTATACCTACCTCCTAAGGCAAAAAGTTTGTTTCTATTTCCTGCATCAAAAGAGGACGTTATGACCTAATTTTTTGGACAGCTAATTATAAATTATATTAATTTAATTATAAAGGGTCTGAAAGTGACAAGCTTATCGTGGAAAATGTATAGTTAGTGTGCGATAGAGTAAATTTTTAATCCATGAAGGTAGAGCCAGAACCAAAAGCTAGCTATATAGAAATTGACACTTAGCTGCGAAAGAAGAAAAATTATTGTAAAATCACAGAACTCCATCAAACTAGTTCAAATTAAAATGAACGACATTTGTCAAAACTCTATTTATTCTCAAATCCTTAGACATTATCTTCAACAAATTTCATTATCATTATTTGTATTCCATTCTGATGTCTGTCCCATTGTTATATGATTTCACTTATCGGTCCTAAAATAGACTGGATGTTGAACAAACTGAATCCAGTCTCTTAGCTACTCGATCAACGTTAGCCCAGACTACGTAGGTAGTCTGATTTTTTAGTAACGTCGATAGATCACTTCGCAGCAAAATAAATCAAACTAATCGAACTGCACATTTAAAAAATATATACGAAGTTAGTAAGATTTATAAATTTAATTGCCACTTGCGTATTTAAGAAAGAATTTAAAAAACAGAGCTCAACAAATTAAAAAATATTTTTTTATAGTTACAGTTTCCTTAGATAGACCTAATAATTAATTCGTAGTGTTTTGGCGGGATCCTTTGCTTGAAGATTTATTTTAGTGTTTTATAATAGTTTATAATGTTTAATCATTGAGTAATAAGTACTACGTATAGTACAATGTGTTTAATACATATTTTTTGTCTTATTTTATACAAGTATATCAATCCTCAATAATGATGATATATTGCTGACAAAATAGAGATTCTTTCTACACCGTTTTCATTACCGATGAAATCAAAACTCCCAATAAGTACAACAATAAAAATAACTGCCAATAATAATAATAACTTGTATGACTTAACATTAAGTTATTAACTTAAACGTAGATTTAAGAATGGAATCGAACGAATGTTTTACCCAATTTATGTCTTATTTTTCATTTATAGATAAAGTCAAACTTACCGATGTCATTTAAAAACAAAAATGAACTAATTCGAAAAATACGTTACTTGGTTTCGATAATCGTTTAGATAAACTTAATTAATAATCTTTTCTAATTTGTTTCAGGTAATGACGAAATTTTAAAGGCGTTAATCAATGCTTCAATATCAGTAAGTGTCAGATTTGGAGCGAAATTGCAAACTGACAAATTGAATCAACTCAGCACTGAGTGTTCATTAATTTAATTTAAATCCATTCCTTTCAGAGCTCGTAAACGGAAAATTTATACATTATTGAATCACGCTAGTATATTTAAGTTATCTATAGAATAACATAGTGACCTTATTTTACGTAAAACTCGCAAACGTTTAACAAATTACGATGATGATAATCAAACCACAGAATACTAGATAGATTACATTCATGAAGAATTTATTGTTTGCAAAAAATAACATTTTCAAAATATTAAAACCACGCAAATAAGCAGAAAAAAAACGTTACTGCCCTCTATTACAACGTACGAGTATTTTAAGAATTTGCCAAATCTATTCCACGGTGGCTTACGAGTATATTAGAACTCTAACAATAACAGTTTAAATCATTTTTGGGCGGTCGTGTAAAACGAACTTTCCGCTATCTATCATTACGTATTACAGAGTCACTTTCCACAGCTCTATGTAAAAGATAGACATGGCCCACGACTGAAAAGCTATACATTCAGGAGCTTGCCTTTGCTTCATGAAAGCTTGGGAAAATGAGCGTTTACTGAATAGCTTATGCACCACGAATGGAAGCCTCAAGGATTTAGAGCGCTGGGATTTCACGGAGACGGCTCTGACCCGATTCCGGATTAAAAGTTGGACACGATATTACTGAGGAAACATCGCGTATCCATTGTATTTTTAAATTAGTTTTCGATGAGATTTCATCAAACAAATTTTCCTCCGCGACATTATCTCTAATAGTCTTATATTTTTTAAAGTCTTCAGTATTGCAGCTAAAGTAAAATATATTCTACTATAATTTACAATAAATTATGTTATTGTAAAATAAACAATTCTACCGCATTTCCAACTACGCGTTCCTGCCTTAGTTACTTTTATGTGTTGTAAAGCAAGGATTTGTTTGTACTCTTAAAAACGTTTTAAGTGAGCTGTTTGAATGACGGATGCTGATATTAATGGTCTGTAGAATTTATTTATTTGTTTATTAGCTTATTCAGTAGTCATATTTTTATATAAATCCTTTTGATGAATTCTGACTGATATTTTATGCTGTACTCTCGCATTAAATTAGCGAGCGAATGAATTTGAACGAAATTTTAGATCAAATCTTGATATTTTTCTTAAAAAAAAATTGTTTTGTTTTTAACTTATGTTGCCTATAATTGTATACCCAAAGTGGTCTATATCGACCCCCAGGGGTCGACGATGACTTCACTATGGTTAGAAATTTAAAACTTTTAAAGTGAGTAACACTATAATAACTGTCAAAAACACATTTTAAATTGAGAATTTGCAAAAATTCAGTATTAGCTAAGCAAGGGGGTCTATCCAAAACCGAAAAACATGACAAGTGGTCTACGAGACAAAAAAAATTAACGAATTAAGATAGTATTAAGTCTATTAACATGCCCCAAGTTGTCCTCTTTTGTGTATACTAATACTTATATACTAATATTGTGTATACTTATACTGTACTTTACTATAAACGTTTTTTTTTTAATTCATAGTCACTGGCAAACAATTGTTTTTAAAAAAATTCGAACGTTCAAAATAAAATGCCTTTACAGATAATATAAACTTGCACATGTGAGTTTAATGGCGAATTCGAATCGTGTCTTAAAAAATTCACAAACATACGTCCATCACTCATCGTTACCGCACGAGGGGCTTTGTTAACAAATTGTTCGGATCTACGGCCGCTAGCGGTCAATTTAATCCAATTTAGTGTGGTGCCCCGACACCACTTTAGATAGATTGGTGCAGACAGAAGGCAGGATGTGGAATAGTTTAGGAATTCACAGTCACACAGCTGACTGTGTGACTGTGAATTTCTAAACTAGTTCTATGACGCTGTAAAGGCCACACGGCCAACAGCATCCCTCATTTAAAAAAAAAATAACGGAGAAATGAAGATACATGTACGAATGAATACATTTTGTTTAAAAGTATTCATATATATGTATATATATTGTGAAATAGCAAAACAATAATCATTAAACACTTTTACATACATACATACGTACACTCACGCCGATATCCCATAAGGGTAGGCAGAGACCATAGTACATACTACATTCATACATATAGTCACGCCTCTTTCCCATTGGGGTAGGCAGAGACCACTTCCTTCCACCTGCTACGATCGTTTGATTTAGCAAAGTGGATATCCGCAGCCCACATTTCGCCTCCGCGCGCAATGAGACTTTTACTGGAAACACTTTTACTGGAAATGATATAGTTTTCCCAGGATATACTCCATCTTTTACCGTGGATGCTGCAGGATAATGGGCAATAGCGTTATCCTATTATTCAGTCAAAATCTACTGCGATCTCCAAGATGATTGCCAAGAGTGGAGATTATGGCAAATCCCTCATGTTTGAGGAGGAGGCCCATGTCCAGCAGTGCACTTCCACGGGCTAATGATAATGTGAGACATTTGATGGCCTCATCTCCCCTTCTTCCCCCGATATGTGGTCGAAAGTATGCGATACTCGAGCGCATTAGTAAGAGATCCGCAGTGGACTTGCACCCCCCCCCCCCGTCCCTAACGTGTCGATGAAAGTGACAGCAGAGTTATTTAGTCAGTAGGGGTCTAACACGCCCCGCAACTTTCAGTAGTCCCACATGTAGGATTTTCTCTGCATCAAAAATGGTATTCGATGACTCGATGACTTTCGAACTCTTTCAAATCAATTTATGGCTCAATATAGGTGATTACATGGAATAACTAATACGTTGGATCCACTTGTGTGGTGAGGTGCAAGCACGATTTCAAGGCTACAATTGTACTATATATAGGCTGCATAGCATGGAGCCGAAAGTTGTACACCGTATTTGATTTAACGTTTGTCGCGTTTCATCATCCTCATATCAGCCCACACACGTCCACGGCTGGACATAGGCCTCCTCTAAAGATTGCCACACCGAATGGCTGTACGCCGCCTGCATCCACTGAGAGCCCGCGACCTACTCGGGGGTCGACCCGCACTACCCGATCCGATTCGAGATCGCCACTTTGCCACTAGAACCCTAACGTACATCAGTTGTGCGAACTATATGCCTTGAGATTATTATTAGATAAGACATAATATTATCAGATAAGATATTATATTACTAGATAAGTTATTATATTATTAGATAAGATACATATCGTTGTACCAGTACACTGGTAGTCAAGTGGTGCTAAGCACGATCCGCGATCGAAAGGTTCGTAAATTTGATCCCGGTCCCGTACCATTGGGTTACTTCAAACTTATTACGGTCTGTATTGTATACACCAATGTACGCAAT
>WUAW01010853.1:0-10697 GCA_017165845.1 Thaumetopoea pityocampa
TATATATATATATATATATATATATATCTTAAAAAACATAAGACTGCATATATATTGGTATTATTTGTAATAATTATAAAACTACGAGAGAGACAACCCTATCAAAATCAATTTATTATATGAACTGTCTAGTAACCCTACGTTTACAAATACATACTTACAAATTAAACAGAGAATGGTGTGAGAAAAGTCGCAGACTTAGTTAATTTAACTGCGCTCCGGATGGAACTTCAGAATTTTACTTTCAATTAAATTGTGCTAATGAAAAAAAAACTACTCTCCTCACATTCTTTCCACAATGGAATCATTAGCCAGGAAACTTTTTGAATTCGAACAAACTTACTGTTGATTATATGAAGTGGAACTTTGCTGGCAAATCGTTTAGATTTTATTACGTACTCCGAAAAGGAGTAAAACGAACATCCAGCCGTGTCGGTACGTAGGATGTGGAACTCAATAGGATCATTGTTGATAATATTGAAGACCAAGCAAAGTGGAATAGTTTGAGCAAGAAAGTGAACCCTGGCCTCATTCCATGGTCCGCCTATTGATATCCGTTTCCTCTAAAGTCGGCATTAACAATACTAGAGATAACTAGAATGATGGAAAATGCCGAAAACCCTTCAAACCTAAAATCCTTAGATTATTGCAGATTCTTGTCTTGATAGCGACGTTATCCTACAATTCAATGAATGTTTATTTCTGCCAAGCATAGAAATTGTACCAAACTTCTTTTACGGCCTATGTCAGATGGTGAACTCCAACAGGCTGATGATGATAATACAATTTTAAACAGAATTCCATTTACGTATATATGACGAAATAGTAAAAGTCAAAAATAATTTGGACAAACAATTTGCTGGCTAAGTAATAAACAAAATTATTTTTAATAACAAAAAAATTATATATTTAATGACATCTAATAGTTGATTTTATTTTGTAGTCTGTAGACACAATGAAAATAATAACCTTTTTTAAAATTAAATTAAAAAAATTTCAAATTAATATCTATATCCCCATTGTGTATCAAGTTTAAGAAACAATGTATGTAATAGCAGAAATAAAATATCATTTAAGAAATAAAATTTACATTATTTTATTTATTGCGTTAACAATATCTTTCAAATTTATTAATTAACCACAACATATTGGAAAAACAAAAAAAAAACGAAATATGCAAAAAAACTTACTTCTAATTGCTAAGACCCTATGATAAGTATTTTTGAAAATTGTCGTTAACATGTCCAAAAAGCTATGCACAGAGAAAATGATTATCTGTTTATACTAGAATCTAGATGGTTATGTTTAACTTACGTACATTGACACGATTAGCGATTAAAACGTTTTGGGTTGTGTCTTGTTCCTGTACAACTAGGTAATTTCAAACTCATGTAGGGTCTACATTGTAGACACCAATACGCTCAACGAAGTACTAATCCCTGTTCTTATTAAGGTCCCTGTAGTGGGGACGAATGTGGGCTGGGAATGACGACGATAATATATTTTTAAAGAAAATAACTAATCTCCAGCAAAGTAGACATAATCTAACTTTGATAATATTTTAGGGTGATAATATAAATTTTATACAATTTCGAGAACATGACTTCGAACAAGTTCTTCTGATGTAATGATCGCGACACGACTTTGCTCATTACGCTTTATTACTTTTAATGTGAGGCCATTGCGTTTGGATGTACCTCGTTAAATTTAGTATTTACCCACCTTAACCTCCATTTACTTTAACGATCTCCTTGTAAATCTAAGGGAACCCGACTTTTTTGTCGTCAGCTTTAGTACTGCAGAACTTGATATAATTTGCACTTACATAAATAAAAAAGCAATGTTCTAACACTTTTATTGCATGCTTATATGAGTTAAAGTCACTTGGCAAATGAATTTTGTAGACGCAGTATTCTGTTACTCTAGTAATGAGTCTAATGAAGGTTTTCAAAGGGTAAATTTACCAAGCGACATTTAATTAAGACAGGACAGGATTTGTTGGTGAATACCCTTTGAATGTAACAAAAATGTATTTTTTTTTTCTTACTCGCGTACAAAACACAGTAAAACAAAAATGTAAATTAATTAAAGTTAATGAAACGAATTAGTTTGATGTTTATTTTTAATAAAAAAAATAAATAAAAGATATTCATAGTTTGCTCTTAAGAGATATTAATTATTAATATTTCTCAGTATATGAATATTTTTTCTTACATACTACAATAAGTCGCATAGGTGAATTTGGGGCCGCGTCAAGTTTCGACCCTAATCGAGAAACCTTCATCAACACGTGAAGGAGTCCACTTTTCTTCTTTTCCGGAGCTCGATGTCCCTTGCTCGTTCAATTACTCTTCGTATGGACTGTCTCTTGAAGGTCACTTCTATCACCATCTTGAAGATATGAGATATGAGCTACACATATCGCTGTCCTGTTTGAAGAATGGCTAGAACCTGTCGCAATAAAGTGTTTAAGTCATTATTACTGCGGTGAAAGGCAAACAATCAACAAACTTACATTCAGATTAAACAAATTTACACGAACTTTGATAGTTCCTTGAAACAACAAGTTTCAACAAGAGCGGACAGTCACAATATTTGTCGTTTCCACGGCGGTTTAACTTCTGTGATTCTATCTTTGATGACTGTTTCATTGTTATTAAGTGTAAATATTTGTTTTCGCACTGTGATAACGATTGTTTCCGAGTAACGATTTATTCAAGCAGTTGATTTTCAAATTACTGCAATTCCTTATTTTTGTTTTCATATTATTTTTACAATTAGGTATTCATAACTGAGACAAAAGCAAGTGCTTGGGTAAATAGTACGGTATAAAATAAACTTCACGTAACTGAAGCAGCAGAAAAAGCAGATATAAAATTTAAAACGATACTAAATTTAATTATAGTTAAACTAAGTAATAATGTAACAGTCTATAACCAACACTAAGCATCATCCTCATAACTCAGTGAACTTTATACATAATAAAGACTAATTTTAGATCGTTTTGAGCTTGTGTTTGAACAAATTAAATATTAAACCTGGAATTAAAATATTATACAATTTAATACGCCCAATACCTATTAAGAGTTCATAATCTTAAAAAAGTCAAATGGCTACACAGTTGCACACATATTCGGGACGATTTTTGAGTAGCACATATTACTACCAGGTATTAGATTGGTCAACCTTTCTATTAACTAATTTAAATCTAATCTTGTCTGTCATTCAGAAGGAACGTAAAATAATGTGTCTTAACTGGTGTCTGAATGATGCCTACTAGCCGTTACGAGATTTTTGGGTGCTATGGGGTTGACGACTGATAGCAATCGCTGAGTTTAACTCATTCGACAGATATATAACCCCCAATAATAACTACTGGTCCTGACTTAAGATAATGCTAGGTTGGTGATTAATATTGAATTTTTTTGTCCTGAAACATCCTAATTAGAGTGCATGATGTAATATGGTAACATTTTAACTTCCGCAGCAGTAATTTTATAATACTTTCAAGTAGTGGTAATGGTAGTATAGTAGTAATAATAGCAGTAGTAATAGTAGTAGTAGCAGCAGCAGCAGCAACAATATCAGCAGCAGCCGCAGCAGTAGTAGTAGTAGTAGGAAGTAGTAGAAGTGTTAAATAAAAATTAACAGTTAACATTTGATAAATGATCGAGGAAACAAAAAATATAAAAAAAATATTCGATAACAATTACTGTTTTCTGGCGAATGTTGAATGTTGTGACATCGAAACCCATTTAGCATGAAAAGTAGTATGAAGTGAAAAAAGAACAACAATGAAACAATGATTTTTTTTGCCTTACGCAATCGATATCAAAACAAACAGCAAGTGGAGTTCAATTCAGTATATCTTCAACTCTCGATGTAAATGGAAGTTAATTTTATAATGTTTAAGAAAATATTAAAAATATTATTTGTGTTATCAGTAATGTGGTTAGTATCATTGTTCACTATTGAAAGACAATTAAAATTAAACAATAGGAAGTATTACACAGACAACCGATTGTACGATAAAGCTTTAGATAGGTTATCTAAAAAATATGGAAAACACGGACATTCAAATTCTAGCTTTCAAGGTAATAACATTTTTTTTCTCAATAGTTTTTGCCTGTAGCTCTATATTTAGTAACTGACTTAAAATTTAATTTTAGCTCCTTAATTTCTACAATTTTCAATTTTGATTCCAAACATTTCTGAATCTCAAGCCTACATTAATATTAGAAAATTATTCTACCTATAAAGGAAATACTATCTAAATAATTTCAGTCGTTTCTAAGATTGGCTCGAACAAACCGATAGACTGACTATCATACAAAACGACGTACGTTTAGATTTTTAAACCGTGCAAACTAATAGTTATATGGGTTTAAATATCTTTTATTTCAAAATCACAGATAAACACTTCAGTTTTATTAGTATAAATAATGCCTAACCGTAATTATTATTATTATTTATTATACAGTCGGCTACTACTACTATTATTATTTATTACTCAGCTACTACTACTATTATTTATTACTCAGTACGGCTACGGTAGTAAGAGCTAAAGTATATAGTGCTTTAGCTCTTACTAACGTAGCCGTACTGAGTTTCACCTTAAAAATAAATTTGCTGTTTACCTCAAAGTTATCTAGCTTATAGAGAAAGAGGGATTTGATTAGGATATTTTAAATACAGGCGGCCCTCGACTTTCGCACATTCTACTTTCGCACAATTCGCTATTTCGCACATTTTTAGAAATTCAACTTTTTAATCATCTTGACAAATTTTTGAATATCACTGAAGAATGTGATCCCAATGAAGAACGTAAGTCTCAAGAAATTAAAAAAAATCCTGAAAGCACATAACTCGCCTCTTAACTTCATTATGTATACATATTTATAAATAAATACTTTAAAACACAATTTTTGATGCATATTTTTTTACATCCCTCTACTTTCGAACATTCAACATTCGCACACATTTTCAGGAACCAATTATGTCCGAAAGTCGAGGGTCCACTGTATAGCATTTCACGTGACTAGATTTTTTATACGAGTATTCTTTCAGTATGGCGACGTTTCCCAAATTTAAATAATAGTTTGACATTAGACGAACAACGCGCTATCATCAAGGAATACGATAACAAGCCAGGTAAATATCACAAAAAAGAAAACTATCTTTTGATCTTTACTTACGACTTCAGGCCAGCGAATTAACAGATGTACGTACGTATATGTATGTATATGAAAGTATATAATATCACAGCCCTATTCCACGAAGGAGTAACTAGTTAGATTTAAGCCACTTAATAGTAATCTTGGATGTATGCTCATGTAACTCCCGTAGCTGGTTACAAGGGCCAAAGCTCCTTCAATTTTTAAGCCACTTGTAAGGGAGTAAGCCTCAAATAACCCCTGTGTCGTACCCTCGGCACGGCTCATTAAAAAAGACATGTAATAGGAAGTGAATTTAATGCTGTGATTGCTAACTAATTAAGATTTATTCTTCCTTTCCTCAAAATTATCTTAGATCTAAGTCAGGGTAGGCAGTATATAAGACGTGGAACAATTCTGGAAAGAAACCTGACTTAGATTGGGAAATAGCAATATCTGCAATATTTTGCAAGAGATATGGTTCTTGGGCATCATTCTCGTAGCTTCTACAATCCTTATCACGACTTATGTTATTCAGACATAAATCGCTTCCTTTTATATTAAATTTTTTCCGAAACATGGACAAGAATAGTTCTAAACTAGATGTTAGAACTGTTAATTAATACCCGACTGTGATAAGCGCTGAGTTAACTAAAAATTGGCCAAAATGACCTTTGGCCGTAGCCAATGTAGCGTGTTACAACTTTTTTGACCTTCTCCAAATAAAATCATTCGCCGATCCAATATGATAGAGGGTAAGCCTGTAGTTATAGTAAATATTCTTCGGGTAGAAATTGTGTTTCCCTACGGCTTTTTGATAAAAATAAGTGATAATCAGGCAAATTACGAAAATCTGAGTTGCGATTATGTTACAATCTTTAAATAGATGTAATCGAGTCAATATTTTATTACATAAAAAAAAATTATTTTTTCTTATCAAGGTATGGGCGGAAGGCCCGTAGAACTTCAAAGCGACTTAAGATACTATATAAAACAAGAAATACATAAGGGTTGGAAGAACCACGCATTTAATCAGTTCGTCAGTGATCTCATTCCTATAAATAGAACATTATTGGATCCTCGGGAAGCCTGGTGAGTATTGTTTCCAGGTTGTTTATAAGTCTCAGTGAACCAACATTATTGATTATGATCTCCTCTCGATAATGAACTTTGTTTATTTATTTGTACAATCTTAGAACGTAGAGGAAAAATGTTGTAAACACTTAAATTATAGTATGTTTTACCCACAATATAATTTTTTACAAAATCTTCATATTTGGTTCAAATTGTTCCCTTTTTGGAATTCACTGTCACTTGTAATCATAAATTCTCTCACGCGTTGCACATTTAAAGTTTCTCGTGAAGTTCTTCAGTTTTAAATAGGACAATTATCTCAATAAATTCAGAGTTCAGTTTGTCTACGTCACGTATTTTATTTTATTAGTCTATTTTTTATCCTATAATTATGAATTTATATATACGCGTAATATCTATGTATTGTATTATATAAGCTTCAGTTAAGCTGTTGTTGATAATGGATTGATAGGTACTCGGATACTTATAATCTTCTGGACTACTTCACCACCACATTTCACTACATCAGGACTCTCATTGCATTATTAAAATATTCAATTTCATTCAAATTCAACTTCGTTTCGGAGCATGTGTATAACATCAACAAACTTGAAGCATGATAAGTTCTGAAAGCTTTTGGCTTACAAGCAGTAATCATAGTTCACTCTACCGTAATGAGCGCTCTAATTGGACAACAACATAATTATTATTGTCCAATTAGACGATATATTGCCGAACAAATAAAAAATCTTTAACGATGATGTTTACTCCAATATGACAATATAAGCTAGGGTGGTCAAATCTGTTAATAGACGAAACCAAGCTAGATGGTCACTGCACACAGAATGAAGCCATATCGTGGTCAAGTTGTTGATAGATCTTGCAATACGAGTATCGACTTGTTTTGTTAGAAATAAGCGTTAAAAACCAGTGACCATATGCCTTAACAAAGGACAGACACAAATTTGTACGTAATGTTCATTATTTTCGTGAAGTTATGTTTTACTTTGGAGAATAACAAGAATAATTTGCTTTTTGAATAACGTTTCAGGTGCAAAGTACAGAATTATTCTTCGGACTTACCAAGTATATCAGTTGTTATATGTTTTTACAATGAAGCGTGGTCAACTCTGATCAGAACTGTAACGTCAGTGATTAATAGGACTCCACCGCATTTACTGGATAAAGTGATACTTGTGGATGACTTTTCAAATATGAGTAAGGTTTTAGACTTTAAAAATTAACAATATTAGCAATATTAGCCATATTAACCTTTTTGCGCCTGCATTTTCAGGAGCCTACCGTCTCTTACAGCCCGTCCTGATAGCCACCCAGCTATTCCCTCAATAACGCATTAATTTACGCTTCCCGTAAATTAACTCCTAAACCGAATCCAATAACTATATCGGATTCAGATTCCGTTTCGGACCCGAATCTGAATTTAATTCTTTCACTTAAATTCTCAACGATATCAATTTTAAATATAATCCCAACGAAGAGCAATTTTACTATTTGTTGTAATTATTATTTATTTTAGTTTTAATTTTAATATGTTTATAACGTATATTTAGGGTTAATATACAATAATCGGCCCATACAATAAATATTTTTAGCCTCAAAATCTGTAGGAGGCCATATCAAAAATCTTTTTGGTCTAGCAATCATAAGCTTTTATATATCAAAGAAATTAAAGATGCTGAATGTATTCGATTTAGGTCATCTGAAGAGAAAACTCGACGATTACGTGCGAACAACAAGAAAGGTTATCCTAGTACGTACACCTCGACGAGAAGGTCTAATACGAGCTAGACTGCTGGGGACTAATGAAGTGAAATCACCTGTCGTCGTTTATCTGGACAGCCATTGTGAATGCGCTGAAGGTTAGTAAGAAACAATTTTACTATATTTGGCAACAATCTTATTCTACAAATAGCTTTTGCCCGCGGCTCCGAACGCATGAATGTCAGTTTTCCACTAAATGGGAAATCCCACCACAAACACAGGTTTCTATAAAAAAAACCTTAGAAACATTTTTTACTTGACCTCTCGTATCTTAACCGTGGCTACTAAAACAGAGATCAAGCTGTATCTTCAATTCTACTGGACCGATTTTGATGAAACATGCCGTAATATTTAAGTAGGAATAGTACCTTTAAGACTGTCATAGTTTAACCAAAATCTAGTTGCTGGTTTTTACGTGAAGCCCGAACAAACAAACATCAACGGATTTGGTTTCAGAAGCCCGTAATTAGTCGACCTGAATAGTTTGTTTTTAAATATCTTTGATTTTTGAAAATTTGATATTTAACAATTTTATAATAGTACAGATAGATTAAAATTAAAAAAAATCGAATTCTGCCGTTAATAATCTACAGGTTGGATCGAACCTTTGCTACAACGAATTAAAGAAGACCCAACAAGAATCGTAAGCCCAGTGATAGATTCTATTCATGATTCTACCTTCGAATACATTGCTCAAGATGACCTCCAAATAGGTGGATTTACCTGGGAATTAGAATTTAACTGGATCCCATTGTCGACGGCAGCCTTACAGAATCGTAAAAATACAGCTGAGCCTGTACGTACACCGACAATATCGGGTGGACTATTTGCAATAAACAAGCAATTTTTCAAAAAACTGGGCTATTATGATGAAGGTTTTGACATTTGGGGCGCTGAGAATTTGGAATTATCGTTTAAAGCGTGGATGTGCGGAGGAAGTATGGAAATTGTACCATGTTCTCATGTTGGACACGTTTTTAAGAAAAGAATCCCATATAAAGAAGATGCAAGTTTTTTAAGACGTAATCAAATGAGACTGGCTGAGGTCTGTTCTTATTTTAATATTGTGTAATGAATTGTAATGAACTTTTTTTACTGTAAGTCAAATTAGTGAATATAGATTCATATAATTATTACTTATTTTTTTGGAATGACAAATAATTTTAAAATCTATCTTTATATTGAAAAATAAAAATAGAGAATTGACACCGTTTTAAAAATATCCTGCAAAATATTACAGTCTTAATGGTTACTTTATTAATTTTCTTAGATAAATGAGATTGATCTAAAAATAAAAATTAATTTGTTTGAATTAATTAAGGGCAAGATGAGATGAAATCAGTGAGGTTAAGATATGTAAAAAGTTTGTTGCCATGTTTATTTTGATCAAAATTAATGTGATTTGTGATGGCATTGTTTTACTTTTGATACGTGTTTTTAAATAAATATCCCGCAAAATTACAAACTTGATTGTTACTGATTTTAACAAGTAATTTAGAAATTTTACATTTTCATAGGTTTGGTTGGATGAATATGCAAAATATTACTATGAAAGAATAGGAAAAGATAAAGGAGACTTTGGAAACGTATCGCACCGGAAGGAACTTCGAACTAAATTAAAATGCAAATCGTTTAAGTGGTACTTGGAAAACGTCTACCCACAACTGGAAATACCTGATAATTATGTCGCAAGTGGACAAGTAAGTTTAAGAAAATAAGTTTCAAGTTTGTTTTGTATGATAGTTAATGAACATGTAATACTTTTATTGATTTTAAAGCACACAGTAATTGAAAATAGGCAACATTATAGCACCTACTTTGCTTACACTATTCAAGGGCAGATTTGCACAGAATACCTTAGGCTAGTCTACCCTGCCTTTATACATATTTCGTGTATAACGTTTAAATAAATAAACTTAAAACTGGATTTTTCTGTCTGTCTATCATTTGTTTATTTGTTTGTTACCATTTGGCGACTGAAACATTGAGCTTATTATTATGAAATTTGTCTCATTCAATTTGATCTCTGTCTCTCTAAATAAGTATGATAACGATAATGCCGTATATGTATATATTTTAGTTACTTTAAAAATTTTCAAATGTGTCCTTCTGTCTTACGAATGCAGAATTGATGTTTCGCATTTAAGTGGCAACTAGAATGAAAATCTTTAAAATGATTTTAATAACAATACTTACAGATTTACAGTATGAGCGAATATAGTTTTTGTATTGACGCGACTACTTGGTATGAGAACAAAGATGAAACGATTAATTTAGCTCCATGCCATTTCCGTGGTGGGAATCAGGTATGTAATAATAATCTTAAATATTCCGTATGGTAGTGAGGATTTATTTACTATTAAAGAAATTTTATTAAGTTCTAGATTATTTGGCAGATTATAAAAAAGAAATAATAGAAAAATAATTATGCGTACCATATTAATAAATTTGAATGTAGACGAACAGTAAAACATTTCAGTGCTACCTTTATCTGTATGTTCATTACATTAAAAAAAAGTGGGTGCATTCACAGACGAAAATAACTTGTGAGATGAAAGAACAAAACGGTTATTACATACTAATACATACATAGGGATACAGTAAACTAATACATAAAAATAAACTGAAAAATGGTAAAAAACAAACATACTATTACAACATACTTAAAAATAAGGAAAATAAGGTTAC
>WUAW01010854.1:8413-19212 GCA_017165845.1 Thaumetopoea pityocampa
GTCAGGTTCGTGGAAACTGTCCGTACGGTTAGCTCGAAATATTTTCGAGCTCACTCTAAAGATCAACCACAAAGGTTATTTGACCATACACTACACCTCATGGCTGCTCGACGCTCAATGAAGCTGTAGTCTTCAGAGAACGCAGAGTCATATCGTCAGCTCATTAGACAGATATGGAAGTCCTTGCGACACGACATTCGGACATTCAATGCCAAGCGTATTGAAGAGACGGTAGAGAGGAACAAAGGTTCCAAAGTGTTCGCAAGGAACAAGTCTATTGGGCAGAGCCGGTTGACTAGGCTGAAGACCGAGGATGAAAATTTAGCGTCTACTAATGCAGAGGTTCTGGCGGAGGTAGAGCGATTTCACGGACAGTTATACACGTCAGTCGCAAAACCTGCCGCCTGTGCAGCATCCAATCCAAGAGTTGCTTTAACCCGACAGCGATACTATACCGAAGTTATCCCGGACATCAGCCTATACGAGATAAAGATGGCCCTCAAACAACTCAAGAACAATAAGACACCGGGTGAAGACGGAATCACAGCGGAGCTCCTGAAAGCGGGTGGGTTTTTCAATGAAGTTTTCCTTCTTGGGCAGCCCCCCACTCTTATTATTTAGGTGAGGTCTAATCCCGTAGTGGAAACGAATATGGACCGGAGATGATGATCTTACTTGTAAAAGATAAAGAAACATGTCACTTGCCTATGTTTGTCATAGTAAGGGAACGCTTGTTTTTCGATGAAGCTCCCGGCGCCCAGAAAGACATTGTTAGTTAATTCTGTAAGTTTGCTATGTATATCGTTAGCTTGTTTTTGGAGTACGTCTATGTGCTTTTTCATTGTGAACGAAGTGTCCATGAGATAATAGACATCTAAAGGGTAATCTTTGGCCGGCTTGTAAAACATTTCAATTGGTATAGAATTTCCGGGTCGAGCCTTGATTGTCATAATTGTGGGTATGAATTGTACTGAACTACTGAAGATGACGTTGTTATAGTTCACTTCAAGTTTTGGATTTTCTATGAATTCATCCTTACACCACGCCTCTGTTGAGTTTAGGTAACTCCACGGTCGACATCTCTCAGTAATATCATCCTAAAAAAAACAGTATTACTTTATCATATTTAACAATAATATTAGAATAGGTATACAATGGTTATAGTTACGCACGTATCGCTCATCCAATAGAATAATGACGTAATTGCAAAAAAGTTAAAATTTTATTTTGTGTTTAATTTGGATGATTTGTTGTTTAATATGGATTTTTTTTGCGCCGCGGACTTCTCTTTAGAAATACTTGAATAAACTAGTTTCGTGAAGCAGTGATACACTACCGGTAATCTCACACCTCGAGTTCGAATCCAAGGCACGCACCTCTGACTTTTCGAAATCGTGTGCGCATTAACAATTAATTATAACTCGCTTCAAACTGCGAAGAAAAACATAGTGAAGAAACCTGCATGCTTGGGAGATTTTCTCTACGGGCGTGTGAAGTCTGCCAACCCGCTAATGCGGGTTGGCAGACTTCACACGCCCCCTAAGCCTACGCTGGCCATTAGGCGTCCATTAATCACGTGATATTTTTTCTAGCAAATCACGTGTAGTTTTTGGTATAAAGTATTTTGAAATCACGCGCCGTTTTTCTGTTTAGAAATCGCGGCCTCAATGTAAAAATAAATACACCTAATATCTTACTACACCCCCCTCCCCTCCCCTTGTGATATTTAGTGATTTTGTCCGAACCCCTTCCCCCTTTCACATGATTAATGGACGCTCCCTTACTAGCTCACAAACTAATAAGCCCATTCTGAAAGGAAACCCATGCTTTGCAGTGGGACAGTAGATGAATTGCTTATAATTGTAATTTACTTACTCAATAGTAAGCTATACTATGGCTCATCATCATCATATATCCAGCTAGAGCTATTTAGGCTGGCTCCGAATTTCTACGCCAAGGACAGCCATATCAACGCATTTCCTACTAATTCTCCTAGTCGATGGATAACGGTCCTAAACCATCTAAATCTTCTTATAACTTGTCTGCTACACATACCACCTCAGTATCATCATTTCCGTTTCGTGAAGCTATTAAATATGTCAACCAAGACTTATATAGAATACAGAACCTACCTGATGATACCTTTATATACCTTAAGCTTTGAAGGTATCTTCCCATTACACAACATTTCAGGGAACTCACGATTTCGCTAAATCTGCGGCAATACCAAACCGAGACAGCAATTCACGCTTCCGGACGCTTACAACACAGAACCTAGGTATTTAAATTTGAATTTAATATGACCTGTGGACCAATTAAGATTTCCAATACTTATTATTTATAATAACAATATTATTATACGTACTTCAGAGCACCAAACACAGTAATCGACGCTAGAAATACATTCTCCGCAGGTTTTGTAATTACATATGTCCGTTGTGCCACCATCTGCTGGTTTAAATTTTCGATATAGGACTAATATCAATAAACAATTCAAAAACTTCATTGTTGACCAGAAATGTTTACTTGAATGATTTAAAACTGTTTTAAATAATGTCAAATGAGGAAATTTAATATGTTGCATGACATCATTAATTAAACCACAAACCTCGCACAATATGATAAACATATAACATCATTATAACTTTCCGCTTATGTAGCGGGTACATAGGTACATTGGTGATCTATTGGATGTAGACACGATCGAAAAGTCGCGGATTCGATGCCGGTCTGTACCACTGATTTATTTTTTAATTCATGTACGGTCCACATTGTAGATACCAATTGACCAGATTGGAGAAGGAAAACTTCGTGAGGAAACCTACATGCCCGCATGAGTGTGTGAAGTCTACTAACGTGTACTAGGCTGGTATGGTAGACTACGGTCTAATCGCTGTACTAAACAGGGGAAGTCCGTGCCCCTATAATGATGGTTTAAAATTTATTTCACGGAAGCAGTGTTAGCCTAGTAATTTGACTACGGGCAATTCTCACATCTTGAGTTCGAATATAAGGTACGCCCATCTCACTTTTCAAAAATACCTGCGTATTTACTCGTAATTATCACTCGCATCAAACGGTAAAGATAAATATCGTGGGGAAACCTGCGTGCCTAAGAGATTTTCTCGGCGGCGCAATACGAGTATGTGTAGTCTGCAAAACTGCATTGTACCAGACTAGTGACCTAAAGCCTAACTCTTCTTATTCTAAGAAAGGTTAAGCGTTATTCCCAGAACTGCAGTGGAACAGAACAATGACCCAGAGCATGGGTTGATGATGGTGATAATATTATTTTTTAACTGTACTTACGACTGACCTGTGAGGACCTTTGTCCGGTCTATTCAAAGAGTCGTGAACCTTTCACGTGAGCGTTTTCTATATATAACCCACCTACTATAACCAGTTATGACGGGTCTTTTTATTATTTATTTATTTAATTACGTTCATTATATAAGTAAAGGCAGCCTTAATGCCAAGGACATTCTCTACAAATCAACCTTTGGGTAGTGCAAACACGATGAAGTAGGACACCGAGATCTCTCTGGTAGATCGTCATCTTTTGTATTCTGTTTGAAAAGTTTTGAGCTCTACCCTGAATGTACATATACCTTATTGTTTACAGCTTGTTGCTAGTCAAGCTGCCGTCCTTCACGGGATTGTAGCTCTTGCAGAAGATCTGCCAGTAATGAAACATCTATTACCATTTTTTGGTATCGTGGGTGAAAATCTTATTAAACTTTACCAGTCCTCTGTGGAGAATTCAGGGGTATGTGGGAATGTATCTTACTAAATTCCCCACATATTGGTCTCTCTCGACTCCACAGAGGGATTACGATATTTCTGCATGAACGCCACCCATGTTCGTCTATGTACTATTAGTTTTGAGCTGTTCTCAGAATGGGTTTCATTACTTATTGCTTGCGATAGCTTGTATCTATGTTGCCTTTCTTCACCAAATGGCGGATCCTCTAGAAGATCTGTTAGAAACCACCATTATCATAGATATATTTTTTAGAATTCACCCTACTTATGCTGCTTGTTATAATTTAAGGTTCCTAAGTAGCGAGGCATCCTTATATGCCGATTATGCCAGCTTCTATTTAAGAAATTATACCAAATACACATATAAACGGCGTAATATTTACAGACTGCAAAAAATGAACATTGCTTTTTAAAATAACACACAACATTACAGTTAAAAACTTAAAAGTTTCGAATCAAAGAAAAGAGAGTTCGCTTTTTGAAACGGCTTCCCTTTTGAAGATTTTTCCCTATAGCCACTGCCGTACATATTTAAATCTGTTCAGCCACTTAGGAGTTATAGTAGAATAAAGACATTCGCATGTAAATACATATATAAGCTCTGAAAATTATAGACTCCTTCTTGGGAGTCATAGAATAGAATGGAGATACTATTATTATATTCCTGAGGTAACCAGCCACCATTTTTGCATTGTAGAATCACATAGTTAATAGGAGGAAAAATATGAAATAATTACAATCAATTATTTTATTTTCCTATATATACTACAATTATTGGCATTGCACGCATCTATATCAACTTCAATTTATTTTCCTCCTGAACTCAACCTGTCATCCAGTGGAACAATGTTCGCAATAAAAATATTTTATTTTATTATAATTTGTGTGCAAGTTAACAGCATCATGGAATTGGATTCTTGTAGTACAAAATCCACTTGTAAGGAATGCATCATGGATCCACATATTTGCGTTTGGTGTGCGATGGTATGTAATAAATTGTCATTATATCAGTGTCGTGATAACGACGCTTATGATCATGTTGAGGTCAAAATGTGATAAGAGTGTTAAAATCGGAAAAGATCGTGTGATCAGATGGGTGTTGTGCCCGGTGCGGCCTACGACCACACTGTCCCAACCGTTAATGTCGCGAAGTTGTAAATATATCAAGTTGCTATTGATATTTTTTACGCTAAATTAGTTAGGGTCCCTAATTTAGTCTTCTATGATCGTCCAAATTTTAGTACTGCGCCATCTGTCGAGTCTTAGTGATACCATGTAGTAGTAGGTCGTCATATCTAGTCCAATGTTATAAATTATTATGAAAAATTCTCTTTTTCCCGCGGCTCCGCCCGCGTGAATGTCGCTTTTCCGCTACATGGGAAATTCCGAAACAATCATACATTTATATAAAAAGCCTTAGAACCACCATGACCTTTCATAACTTAACGGCGGCTACTAAAACAGTGATCAAGCTGTATTTTAAATTCTACTAGACCGATTTTGATGAAACATGGCGCAGTATTTAAGTCGGAATAGTACCTTTAAGACTGTAATAGTTTGACCAAAATTTACTTTTTGAAAAAATTATTTTATTATTAATTATTTTAAAAAATTTACTTTATTGAAATCTACCCGCTGGTTTTTGCGCGAAGCCCGAACAAACAAACAAACATCGACAAATTTGGTTTCAGAAGCCCTAAGTTAGTCGATCTGAGTAGTTAATTTTTAAATGTCTTCGATTTTTGAAAATTTGACATTTAACAAAATTATAATAATAAGACGTACTGGCTTAATAAAAACCTGACCACTCTTATCTTAAAAGAACACCTACATTATAATTGGACGGAAACACTGACGCAGGAAGACTATTCCAGTTTTTGACTTCACGTATTATGAACCAGTGGCGAGGATGTCTAAGAGGTAGGGGGGATAGCCTGCTATGCGCCTAGTCAGATAATACACTTATATACATATATATGCCTAGTAGTCCGATGGTGAAAGGGGGATGGAGGAATTAAACCGTGTAATTCCTGCGCACATTCTCCAAAATTTATCCTGTAGAATACTGAAAGGCTATTATGATGTTAATGTATCTTAGACATACTGCATCCAAGATACAAGTATGTATGCATCTTCAGTTTCACTTGACCAATTTTGATGTGACATGCTGCAGTATTTAAATTCGAATAGAAATTTCGAGACTACACCAGTGTAACCAAAATCTACCAACTTGTTTTTGCGTGAAACTCGAACAAACAAATAGTTGCGCAGAAAACAAAACACGGTTTCGGTTACAGAAGTCCTTAATGAGTCGATCTGAGTGAGATTTTTTGAAATTTCTTTAATATACAGGCAATGGTGTTTTGCAATTTTATAATAATAATAGATTATTTTGTAATTTATAGCTATATGTATGGATTGAGTGATTTTACATGCGATGACTCAAAGTCAAATGTCAGCTTCCGAACATTCCCGCTGCCTGATTATTTCGTGTTAATTTAAAATGTAACATGAGTCATCTCTTTATATAATACTAGTAAGTATGCTTACAGAATGAACTTCTATAAAGGAAGAGGAGTAGCATCAAAACTGTGCGAGCACACGTGGGCTGCTTATATTGATGTTAAAACAATTTTGCCCTTATTTTAATTGATTTGTAACTACTAGGGTTAATTATTTTCAAAAAATCCTCTACTCTATGCTATTTTAGGATTGGACTCAATCTTACAATATTTCTGTATAAAGTGGATTTATCAATTCTGCCCATAGCTACCGTACAGGTACCGAACCTCATTACTACTTCTCATGATCCTAAATCACTTAAATATATTTTTTTTTGTTTTGTAATTTTTTTGTTTTTATAGAACGATTTTAATGGTACTCGATGCAGACCTAATACCTCTGATGAAGAAAATTGGTGTCAAAAAGATCTACTTCAGAATCCTAAAAATTTGCGAATATCAGTAGTCGAAAAACCATTTAACTCAAGTCGAGGTCACGTCATTCAGATTAAGCCACAAAATTATAAACTGTCACTGAGACCAGGATTGCCTTTTGTTTTCAACTTCTCATTCAAAGGTGCTAAGGATTTTCCAGTTGATATCTACTTTCTGCTTGACGCATCACGAAGTATGAACAATGTAAAAACTAAAACAATAGAGCAAAGCGAATACATATATCTGACGTTGAAAAGACTTACGGCGGATGTTCGTTTAGGACTTGGCACATTTGTGGATAAAAGGCTTTATCCGTACACAAAGTAAGTATATACACAAACATAATATATCCTATTTAATATTTTAAATATATCCTATTGTTCTTTTTTTTGTATCAATGAAGAAATTTTATAATAATTTCCGTATTAATAGTATGTAAAAATAAATTTTATGTTTATTTGAGAATATTTATTATGTTTTCAGGCTTCTTATAAGAAGTAATATATTAGTTTAAAGGTATTTAGGATATAAAATCTAGTTTAAGGTTATGATTTATGTGTTAATGTACGAGTATTTTGTTTAAAGTTACAAAGAACTTCTGCAAGAATGCTTTTTTTTCTAATTGATTAAATTGTCAGAACTGAATATATGTACCTACTGGATAAGCCTGCTTATCTGAAATAATTCCCTAAATCCTGAAACGTCCGACAAGAGTACGAGTACATAAAAGTTAACATTAGAAGTTATATAAATTATATGTACCATAATTTTAAAATATTTAAGTAATTTCAAGAAATAAATTAAAAAATATGTAATGAACTACAATGTTTTAACTTTCTAGCACATTCAACAAAGAAAAAACTTACTCCTATAAGCACCACTTGAAGTTAATTGATCATTATAAAGAATTCAAAGATATACTGTCTAATATTACATATGGTCAGAACCGTGATAGTCCAGAAGGTGGGCTAGATGCACTCGCACAAGTGATGTCTTGCAAACATATAGTGGGGTGGAGAGAAGAATCAAGAAAAATTATAGTATACCTGAGCGATGACACATATCATGCAGCTGGAGATGGCAAATCTGCTGGTATATTTGAACCATATGATGGCAAATGCTACACTGAAAATAATGTTTACACAAAAGAACTTATAATGGATTATCCATCTGTAGGTATAATTAATAGACTGGCTTTTAAAAACGACATAATCATTCTTTTCCTCGTTGAATCCAAGGTTTCTTCAGTATACCGGGAATTATCTGCGGCGGTGAGCGGTTCTAAATTTCATAGCTATCTACATGCCAGTTTAGCCAAGCATGATTCTATTACGAGAATTTTGGAGGATGTATACAAGGTAATTAAAATAATAATAATTTTTCTAGCCAAATAAGATATAAATACTTATTCACATATACATATAGACTATTAATACTTATTTACATATTTATAAGATTGCACTTCGATGGTCAATTTAATAAATGGATCATATTAATTTCATAGGAAATATCTCACAAGATAAAATTGAAAGTTATAACCACGAAAGATTTCGAAGTTACCATCAAACCAAATTGTACAAAGAAGGATAGTACTAGTGAATGTGAAGTAACGACTGATAAAGAAATACAATTTACGGGAACAATTAAACTGAAACAATACGTCGAACAAAAAAATAACGCAATACAGATAATGGTTCAAGGTTTCAATGCAAAATTAGATTTGGATGTGGAGGTTATTAAAAGCTGTGACTGTGAAAAAAATATTGAAGAGAATTCAAAGTTTTGCCACGAAGAAACTCGAGAATGTGGAATATGCAAATGCAGTAACAACAGGTTATTATTTATTTATATATTACATCAGAAATGATAATTTAATTTATTTCCACGACTGGGGAAATGTGTATCATTTTTTAAATCTATGTATTTAGCAAAGTATCCAGTTTAGTAGTTACATACAATATTCAGTAGTTATTTTGTTATATTATGTCTAGAAAATTATTGGTGTAACCTTCCGTCTTTATTAGCTGCAAGGAATTATGCCAAGGTCTGAGGTTTTTTCATCTGTTGTAATTCCATTATAATAGCATTATAATAGGCAAGAGGCGTATCCACGAATACGCCTCTTCGCATTTATTGCTGTAACCAGGGGTTTGGTGACGGCGGCCCTGTCATGAATTTTCATTTTATGAAGTTCCCGTCGCACTGTTTTCGATGAAATCAGGTTCTGTAGCCCGGAATTGAGTTCAGATGTAATTTTCATTTCAGTGGTCTTCTTTTTAGCTGCTACAATCCGTTTTAATGACCTCCGGTCCCTATCTGACAGGATTGCCTTTGTTGTGCTTTGCAGACATCGTTTGACCATGAATTGTGTATGCTCTCTTGACAGTGGGCACAGTGCCTTTCAATACCCCCACAGTGTTCGCCACTGTTGCCACTGAAACTCCAACCAGAAGGGCACCAACGATCATGCCTCTTTGGAAGTCTGTCATGTGGCCCATTTTACCGCACTACTTTCACACCATGACACTCACAGGTGAACTGGTTACTGCTAACGGAAGAGGAAGGTCCACATGACACACTGAAAACAATAAACGATCGTCAACCGCAACACGTGTTGTACAGTGGAGGGCCAAACTTACGTGTCCTGTATGCAGTAGGCAGATACCATAGTACATTCTAGATACATACATATAGTCAAGCCTCTTTCCCATTGGGGTAGGCATAGATCACTTCTTTCCACTTGCTACGACCATTTACTATAGTAAAGTGGCTATCCGCAGTACACATTTCGCACCCGCGGGCAACGAGACGTGTCGGGTAGTGAATCACGACGCCACCATTTTATAAGGTTCAAAAGCGTTAATGTTCCTCATTGCGTTCCCACGGCTTAGGGGAGAAGAAAGGAAAGAGGATAAGGTAGTTACCCGTATACTTAAGTCTATTTTCCGGACAGGCTAAATGGCAAAGTATTCCCTGACTAGACATTTTTATTACTTACTAGCTTTTGTCCGCGGCTCCGCCTGCATGAACGTCGGTTTTCCACAACATCCCGACACAATTATAAATTCATATAAAAGTCTATGAACCACTTTTACTTGACCTCTCGTACCTTAGCGGCGGCTACTAAAACACAATGAAACATACACTATTATTTAAGTCGGAATAGTACCTTTAAGACTGTAATAGGGTAACCAAAATCTATTCGCTGGTTTTTGCGTGAAGCCCGAACAAACAAACAAACAAACATCGACGGATTTGGTTTCAAAAGCCCTTAATTAGTAAAATTTAACATTTAGCAATTTTATAATAGTATAGATAGATAGATGTTTAGTATAATAAAGTAGAATTAGATAGAAAACTATATACCGTATTAACATACTATGAAACAAATGCATATACAAAGGAAAACAAAGAAAAAATTAACAGAATGAAGAGTATGATAGAAACAAATATACATTTGACAGTTGCGTATTTTTAATTAAGTAAATAAACAAGAAGTGAACCAAAAAAACAAAATAATTTGTGTGCTGCTGAACATTGTATTTATAACTTATTTTAACTTGTAGATACGGTGAGAGGTGTAGATGCGCAAAGAGTGGAAGCAGTCCTGTCAGCGACAACTCCACATGTATCGCAACGGGTTCAAACGACACTATCTGTGGTGGACGAGGCTCTTGCATTTGTGGTGCCTGTAATTGCAGAAAAGGGTAATTTAATTTACTTTTATGTACGCCATGATAATAGGCCTGAGGTCTCGCTTTCGGATTAGTTCGATGTTTAGGTTAGAGTCAAACTCCGCCGAACACGTCAAAAAGTAGAACCTGGCTATTGTTTCAATGACACTTGGCTGCGCCCATATTACGCTTTACACATTTAAACATTTCCCACACATATAATATATTCGCCTTAGATTATTTAAGTACTTTATTACGAACACATTTTCTACGCCTACCCTCCTCTCCTAAGATACCTGAAGAAAAAGAAGGTACATCGCTTTCGTCGAGAAAAAATCCCTCTTCGCGATGAACCGCCGCGCAACGCACGCCGCTCGCTCGTTTTAATTAAAAAACAATAAAAAGGTGAACTGTGCAATACATACTC
>WUAW01010854.1:19257-34999 GCA_017165845.1 Thaumetopoea pityocampa
TCTCAGTTTAAAGCAGTGAATTAGGAACAGTTACGTGCCTGAAAAATATAAAACAGTGCTTCACCAACTGGAGTGCGTCGAGAGGGAGACCAGCGCCCTTCATCACCGGTGACAGGTATTCCCTTCTTCCCTCCGGCCTCTCCAACACTAATCGTAACTGAGATTGCAAGGACTTACGGGGATGATGTTAACACTAATACCATGACGGGTCAAATGACCCTATTTGAACTTTTTGGCAGAAATACTGGAAAAAAACTTTATTACTTTGCTTTTTAACAGTACTACTTTTATTAAAAAATGTCGATAGGTTTAATGTTAAGTTACAGTCGATCATCTGAACCCACCTTACAGTCACATTCCCTTTATAACAACGGATAGTGACTCAAATTGGCTTAAAGGGCGAAGTAGCTTTTGCGAAGCGTCTACAAGCACGGATCACTTACATTTTATATACCTTACATGAATCGTATATTTTTCTGGAATAAAAATGAATCTCTCATTATCTTTTTTTTTCTATAACCATGCGGTGTAACACGACCGCCGACACGCATTAAGCCGGACCGTGATAGACTATAGGCTAACTCATTCTGAGAGACCTGTGCTCTGCAGTGGAACAGTAGAGTGGTTGGTGACGATGAAGAAATCACGTTAATCCGTTTCTCCATACATGGGTGAAAGAAAAATAAAGCAAACAAATTATATTAATAAAGAATGCCACTTCATGTTATTCATGTCTTTAATGCCTGTGTTCAGTCTCAGTATTCCCGACAGATGGCGCTGTTTGAAATATAATTCGCTAATTGATTGGGAATCTATATATATTTGACAAAATAGTTATGGCCCGCGCTGCGCTCACTTTGATTGTGAAGATTTATCCTTATAAAAATCAAAACATCCCTTAGCATTCAAAGTTAATGTGGATTCCTGTTAGTGAAAAGAAATTTCTGAATTCAATCAGTAGTTCCTTAGATTACATTAATTTCAAACAAAATGTGCCGTTTGGTTGTGAAAAATATGATTTTATTACTATAACTTCAGCTTCCGTCATCGTAGCGAGATATATATATCTTGCTACGATGACGAACCACTTTTTTTTGTATGTATGTATGTTTGAAAGCTTGTAATTAGATATATCTAATTACAAGCTTTCAAACATACATACATACACTCACCCCGACATCCCATAAGGGTGGGCAGAGACATACATACATACTACATACATACATGACGCCTATATAGATACGCCTCTTTCCCATTGGGGTAAGCAGAGACCACTTCTTTCCACCTGCTACGATCGTTTCGTCAAAGTGGATATCCGCAGCTCACAGTTCGCCCCCGTGGGCAACGAGAAGTGTCGGGTGGAGAACCACGACGCCGCCATTTTATGAGTTTCAAAAGTGCCTCATTGCGTACCCACGGCTTAGTGAAGAGGAAAGGAAAAAGAATGAGGTAGGAAAGGTATATTGAACAAGGAATATGGAAAATTGGGAAAAGGACTATAGGGTATAGGATGCTACTATCTCGGAAGGAGTAGGAAGAGACAATAGTAGCTCGGGAGGCCGGGGCTGCTTACCTGTATACTTAAGTCTTTAAGTATTATCTTTAAGTATTTGCCGGACAGGCCAAAAGACCCAGTACTCCCTGACCTAACCTAAGCTTTACCTGACCTAAGCTTAAAAACATATTTTTATCAAAATCGGTCCAGTGCTATTTTTGTGATATTCGAACAAAGTTGTGATACTCGAATAAACAAAGAGACATTTACCCTTTTATAATACAGTGTACAGATAACTGATTTGATCTGTGAAAAGTCTAGAAAAAGTTTGTTCCATTTCTGTCCGTGGTATGAGAAATAGCTGGGAGATGGACCAGGATAACGGGGTGCAGCGTTGTTTATAACTCCACCAGCATCTATTGCGTTCTCCAAAACATCTACCAAACGTGAAGATTATGAAGCAATCCTCTCCTAGGAGATCTATGTCCAGCAGTGGAATTTGATAATGATGATACATCACCATCCCCAATCCATATTCGTCCCCACTACACAGCTCACCCTTGATTAAGAGAGGTATTAGACCATAGTCTACCACGCGGGCCTAGTGCAAATTGGTGGATTTCACACACCCATGCGGGCATGCAGGTTTCCTCACGAAGTTTTCCTTCTCCGTCGAGCACATCGGTGTCTACAACGTAGAGCGTGTGTGAATTAAAAATAACTCAATCATACGAGACAGGGATCGAAATCGCGACCTTTCCATCGTGAGTAGTATCTATAACCACTACACCACCAATGTACTTATGATGATACTGATGATAGGTCAATGAATTTCCCCCCTTTTTACAGGTACATAGGTAAATATTGTGAATGTAATATGAACACTTGCGGATGGGATGATTACATTAATGATTATTGCAACGGCCACGGTGAATGTATGTGCGGGAAATGCGTCTGCGCCCACAAGTGGTCAGGCGACCTGTGCGACTGTGACACGTCAACGGTGAACTGTGCAGTGGCCGAAGGAAATGTATGTTATAACATTTATTTATTCACTAATAGTATATAGACTAATGCCTGAGGTTTTTTCTACCAGTCGACTTTTAGATAGTGCTGACATATGTGAATAAAAGAAACGACCTTCCGTCATAAAAATTTTATGGTATAAAATACCAGGTCGGGATTCAGTGCTCGGCCGCTGATGATCACGGGAAAAAATGTGTCAACTCGAGAGCCGCCTAGTAATTCGGTGACGACTTGTGTAATTTCGCGGTGCTGCCGAACCCACTGTGTTGCTCTAGAGCCTTAGTTCCCAAAGTGGTCCAGGTAGACCCCCAGGGGTCCACGGGACACTCGACGGGGGTCTACGTTGGCGTACGCAAATTTCCATAGTTAGATATAATCTTCACATTTTTGGTCGAGTTTTGCGAATATGGTATTTCTATGGTAGCTGCAGGGGGTCCACCGGAACCAGCTAAATTTTGAAAGTGGTCTATGAGAAAAAAAAAGTCTGCGAATCTCTGCTCTAGAGATTTCGACGGCCGCTTGCGAACTAGGCGACAGCTACCACAACGAAATCGAGCTGAGTCCCCGGGTTAACACTCCAGTTCGTAATCTCCGACTAAGTTCCCTGGAATGTATCGAAGAGCCGGCATGAGTGCGGGCTCTTGACGCTGGTCTGTGTACGTGTGATTGCGTGTACGTGTGCGTATGTGCGCTTGAGCATGCGCGCACTGATGCGTGATTGCGTGTGTGCGAGCGCGTTTGTGTAATACATATATAGGTTATACGCACGCAGTGATTTTAAACAAACTATTTTTCATCATCGAACGCCCAAAAAATATATATTTTATTCATTTAAGGTCTGCAACAATCGTGGTAGATGCAATTGTGGCACTTGCGTTTGCGATCAGATTGCGCAGTGGGACATGCGCACCGATCAGGACGACAAATGTAGAGTGAACGCTTGCACCGACTGCCACCCACTTCAGTGCTCTGTATTGAAGACGTGTGCCTACTGTAATTTACAAGACGACTCTTGCGCCCTAGAAACCTGCCCCGAGGAGATCAACGTGACTCTTATAGATGAATTGTCGGATAATTATTTGAATAGTACAGACTGGAATATATGTAATGAAACTAGGATAAAAATTGGGTGCTACACGAAATTCGCCTACCGCTACACGGATTCAGCATACGGTATAGAAATGATATTGCAGAAAAAATTGAATTGTGCCGAAACATACTGGAGTAAGTACAAAAATCGCGCTTGTAACTTATGATGATGTGCGATTTATTTTAATAATATTTGAATGCAATTTATTGCATTCAAATATTTTCTTTCACGTTATAGTACACTGGTGATCTAGTGTTAGTATAGTATAATACAGTACAGTGTCAATGTTAGTACAGTGTAGTACAGTACAGTTTCAGTTCTAATACTGTTTAGGAGAGTACAGTGTCAGTGCTAGTACAGAACGGGACAGTACAGTGTCAGTGGTAATACAGTGTAGGACAGTATAGTGTCAGTGGTGGTACAGTAGCACTATAGTGTGCAGGGTCACATAACTCGCAGAATCTAATAAATATTGGTGTACAAAAGTATTGTAATGGCGATATCGAACCGAAAAGCCTGGTATGATCGACTCCTAACTGCCGGGTCACTACATCTGCAGTATGCAGGCAGCTGGCATCCACCTGATATGAGGATTATTAGAGGAGGCCTATGTCCTGTAGTAAAAAACTGTGGGCTGACATGTTAATGACGATAAATAGGGAATTTGACATGGGTAACTAAGCGTCAGCTGGTAATAATATAAAGATGGAGTGTTATCAAATTGAAAAGAAGAGGGATCGTTGTACCATGAAATGACAGGCAGAAATTACCTATCACATAAATATTGTACATATGAAATTCAGTGTCAGGGAGTACTTAATCTTTTAGCCTGTCCGGTAAATAGACTTTAGTATACGGGTGAGCGACCCCGGCCCCCCGAGCTACTACTGTAAATAGTAGCTCGGGGTACCATCTCAGGAGTAGTATCCTATATCCTATAGTCCTTTTCCTATATTCCGTATTTCTTGTTCAATACACCTTTCCTACCTCATCCTTTTTCCTTTCCTCTCCACTAAGCCGTGCGTACGCAATGAGGAACTAATCACTTTTGAACCTCATAAAATGGCGGCGTCGAGGTTCGCCACCCGATACGTCTCGTTACCCACAGGGGCGAAGTGTGGGCTGCGGATATCCACCTTGCAACATTAAACGATTGTAGCAGGTGGAAAGAAGTGGTCTCTGCTTACCCCAATGGGAATGTATGTATGTAATGTACATATACTATAGTCTCTGCCTACCCTTATGGGATATTGGCGTGAATGTATGTATGTATGTATGAAATTCATTTTCAGAAACATCATCCATCCAGTCCATATTCATCCCCGCGATGCACGGACCACCCTTAATCAGGAAGACATTAAAGCGTAGTTCACCACGCTGGCCTAGTGCGGTCACAGACCCGTGCGAGCATTCAAGTGTCCTAATGAAGTTTTCCTTCTTCTTTGGGTAGATACATTCATACCTACAACGTAAGATCGGTACAACGTTAGTTTAAAATGACACAGTGATACAGGACCGGTATCGGATTCAGATCGCGAGTCGCGAACTTCACTAGATCACCGGTGTACGACCAATTATTTTAAAATTATAATTAAATAGTTTACGAGACCAACTCATCGTGTAGTTGGGCACGTGATCGTCATCGACCCTTGGAAGTCCATTTCTGGATGTGGGACTCCTACTTAAAAAGTAGGGATGCCATATTCCACACGCTTGGCAGGCATGCTGGTGATCACAGTAGATTTTAGTTATATAACAGAATACCTCCTTAGCTGGTTCTCACAGCACCACGGGAAGATTATCGTTGAAGAAGAGTGTCGTTATTATCACGCGCGCCAGTAATAATTAATAATACAAACTTCATACAAAATAAGTTTTTTTTTTTAATTTTGGTAACAGCATCTGCTGTTACCGGCGATGTCCCTCTGATATATGTCAGAGACCTTATCAGGCAGACCACTTACAGACTAACAATTAGGATTCGACCAAGGTCGAATTTATTTATTACTATTTTATTTGCTGGACTTGGTTTTGAGACTTTTTAGTTGCTGCTATTCTTCCCCACTCCCATTAGCATGCAGAGACCGAGGACCCGTTTCATACTCTCATTCTTCCTTACATTCATCCATACATCTACCGCGTTGATGCGTGGCACGCCCCGGCCACGGCGCCATCAGTATCCAGTCAATATTAATATTCAAATTAATTTGCCCTGATCCCTGACAGCGCCAGTGACCAGAGACTTAGTACACGTCGTTTTTTCGTTGGCGGTGACACATTCTACATTTTTTGATATAGGCAACATACAAAATAAGTTAAATCAATGGCAAATAATAATTTTGTTATATTTTTCGTTTTTTATTTGTGATGATGAGAAGATGATTTTATTACAAATTGACTGCACGGATGGCGCAGTGGTTTAAGCTTCCACTGCGCTGTCGAGTGTTGTGGGTTCGATCCCCACACGGGACAACAAATTTGTGTAAGCCACAAATTGTTGTTCTGAGTCTGGATGTTCTGTGTTTCCGTTATTTGAATGTTTGTAAAGTCCCCGTGATACAGGAATAATTAATCCTAATTCAGGAGGTGTATAAAAATATATTGTGTACGCAAATTTTTTTTGATGTTTATTATTTTTATTAATTATTTCAGTGTCCGGTGCCATATGCCTAGGAATACTCCTGTTAGTAGGAGTGAGCACACTGATAGCGTGGAAGCTGCTTACTGATGCCCGTGATCGACAGGAATATATGTCTTTCGCGAAACAGAATGAGCGAACCCTCTTTGAACAAGTTAATAACCCACTATATGAAAGACCAACTTCCTTCTTCAGTAATCCGGCGTTCAGAAGACCGTCTGCATATTAAAATTATTATTACAAGTTATGTAAATAGACATTATGTTTAAATAGTATGAATTTCTTCAATAATTTAATGATTTAGTTGAATAAGGATTTAGTTATGATTTCGTTAATCCACACTTCCTCACAAATATAATAAATGCGAAAGTGTGTTTGGTTGTCTGACTGTTACGTTTTCACGCCTGATCCGCTGAACGCATTTATTTATTTATTTTAGGGGAACATGCAGTATCTAGATAATACAAAAGTTATACAAATTATACATATACCAATAAAACCTGTAGCCAACGTTGAAACGATCGTAGAATTGTCAAAACAATTACATGCAACACAAAAAAACATTTTGTTCTTAGAATATATTATTTTTTTATTTTTTGCAACTGCTAAGCATTAACCGATACCACCTTTCAAGCATAAAATATATTTCAGATTTCATGTTATTAAACTACAGAAAAAGCTTCTAATAGTGTAATAACATATTTAGTAGGCCAAGGAGCAGTCTGTTGAGCCTATTACCGATTTTTCTGAACAATAAGTCTCCGTTGTACTTGAGTGAGGTGTAATAGAATTTTAATGTTCACTGTGACAGTCTTGAATCATATTGTTTCTCTCAGATACTCTATGATTTATTTCTTAAATTTCCTCTGTAGATTGAGGATTATTTATCTTCGATGACAGAACCTGTAGATGCTACAATAAATTTATTAATTTTGTTACGGTAGCTGTAGTTTCTCTTTGGTGCGCTGCTTTCTTTGTGCCAAAAGAGTTTTCTTCAAGAGTTTTTGCCTCGGATTATTTATGACAAATTAGATCCTGTGTTCAAAAGAAATATGATCATACATTAAGTAAAAATCATTATTGTCTAACAATATATTTATTGAACATACAATGGAGACCTGACCCAGCTATACACTTTTTCATTAGTTATGAATACATTCAACATTTTAATGTTGGAAAGAACAACTTCCCGCCTGCCCTCACCAGTACAACCCAAAAATTCCGTTGATCTTGAAAGGAGGGCAAAGTCCAGCTGTTTAATTTGAACTTCGTTGTATGCAGTCTATTAATAAATTAACGTACTTACATTTCTAATGGGCGAGCAAGCGAAGTAGTAGTAATAAATATATTTCAACAACAACATACTCATCATTATCATCATCAGCCAGTGGAAATCCACTTCTGGACTTATTCGTCCTCCTTAAAAAGGGATAATTTGCCTCAGTCTGCACGCTTGACAGGCATCTTGGGGATCGCAGTAGATTTTGTTTGTTTAGCAGGGTAAATCTTCTGGCCATTACCTCTCGTACTTTTGGTTCTCACAGCATACACGGGAAGAGATAGAGCGATGCTATTATTGTGTCGACGCAACACAGCGAATTAACTTATATTGTAATGAATTATTTGTGAAATGTGTGATCGGTCGGATGCCTAAACGTTTTAAGGTCATTCATCGTGTATTGCGTTCCATGAGCGAGTAAATACTGACTACCTCCTCTAAATAGGGCTATTCGTGGCTCCATTGAGCCACGGTAGCAACCAAACAAAAATGGCGTACGTCATTACCTACGCTGGCCACCCCATTTTTCTTGCCTTGCCATCGTCACATGGGCCAATTTGTTTGGCCAATAATTTGAACTACAAAAATAACCTCGACAAAGAGATTCACGCATTCGCGCGTCGATTCGCGCGCGTCTATTCTGTGTCATTGTGAGCTTACTTTGCATAAATTAAGATTTGTAGGTACTAAATGAAGAATATTTTCAAATCGTTTTAGTAGTACATTGCGTATGAGGAGCGCAAGTAACAAACTAAGATTGTTGCGCAACATGCGATGTACGATGAAAACGATGTAGTACTGGGTACAGACAGCGAAGTTGGCTAGTGGCTGGCCGCTCCCTAGTCTTCGCCGTCTGGAGAAAGTGCCAAATATATTAATTGTGTGTGTATAATTTAAGACTGTTCAATTTAGAAACAAGCTTTAGTTCAATACCATCCTTTCAAAAATAGATGTTGCTAATCTCCATTATACACAAAGCACAAACTAAAAGGCAGAAGAAGATATAAGTATATAGGAATTAGACAGAAGACATTGGGGTCTTAAAGGGTCGACCCCTAAGTGGATCAAAACTTAGTTAAGATTAGGGGAAACAGGCGGATGCTGGCGGCTCATAGCCGCCCGGTGTGCCAATCATTTGAGGAGGCCTGTGTCCCGCAGTGGACGTCTGTGGGCTGATATGATGGTGATGATGATGGAACACAAGACTGGACACTTACACTTACCGATCTACTTCTAAACTAGGAGTCCCTGTATCCTGAAGACTAGACAACGATATACATACAAATTCACATGCTCATATACGAATATAACAATGTGTTTCCCGTGACCCCACCCACGTAGATGTCAGAATAAAGTTACCTTCCTGCAGCCCTTGCTTTCGCTGTTTCACAAATTCGAGATATTTAATTTCTTTTTTTTTTAATTTTAGCCCCAATGGTTAATCCTTTACACTGACGTTAGTCGATTATTTGACCTTACCTCACAGGCGCATTCACTACTAATGCAAGCCTCATAACTTAGGACGAGATAATGATCTTCATCTTCTTTCTTAGTTTATGACGTTTGACCAATTGGGTACGATTCTGCAAGGGATAAGATAGAGATAGGATGAATTGAATTCGCGAGTTGATAATATGTTAAAGAAATAAATTTAATGATTTAATTATAATGGTACATCGATAAGAAGTTTAAAAAATACAAATACATGTATATGAACAATAATTATTAATTTATGTAATTTCCTCCTGGCAAAGTTAAGATTTTTTTATCTGTGGACTGTGAGTGACATAACTGGAAATGCTAACCAGAAAAGTTGACGTCTACATTCAATAAATAGAGTTCTAAATTTAAAATTTAAAAATGGTAGGCCTTAATTTACCACAATTTTGAATGAATTCCTCCCTATAGGGAGGAATTCATTCAAAATTTATTTATTCATTCAATATTAATTATAATTAGCTTAAAATCTATTCAGTAATGATGAAACTTTAAACAAAAATAACCTATAGGTTATTTTTGTTTAAAGTTTCATCATTACTGAATAGATTTTAACCTAATTGGTATCTAGTCTTTCTTATTTTTAAAATTAACGTTAAAGATTGGTGATAGAATCCTAATAGATATCGGATATCTACAGAGAGACAAAACTGTTTTACTAGGAACATTGCCAGACGGGAGCCAAAAACGACTGCGTGGCAGCTCGTGGAGAGGCTGCGATCGCAACACCAGGTGACTGTCAGCACCCAAACTGCCAGGAGGAAACTGCACAAGGTGGGTTTACATCCTCGTAGGCCATTGCGGGTCGTAACTCTTCGGCGTGGCAATCGTGCTCGGCGTTTCTCGGATATGGAGCATGATTTCACAGGCCACAATAGATAATTTGATATTCAGCATGCCAAGGCGGTGCAGAACCTTAGTTAATGCTGTAGGAGGTCCAACTGACTACTGAATATCAGCTAGATAACTTTTTCCTATAATTTCACAGTTTTAAGCCCTTCTTCTCTGTCTATTAAATAATGATTTTTTACACCATTTTTTCATTCTTTTTGTACTGTTGAATCTTATTTTGTTCTATTTTTTAAACAAACCTAAAATTATACTTCTGTTCATATAATATTATATTATTATATCAAATATCTAAACATTTTAAATATCTTCAAAAAATAGTTTGAGTCTTAGACCATGTTGACAAGTGTTTTTGTTCAAATGTGGAAATTTCTGTAGTGTTTCTATGTCTCTTTGAAGATGTATTCTTAAATCTTAATATATATTTTACAAAGAATATATATTTTTATTTATTTATAAGACATACAGATAATAAGTAATAAAACAATAACTAAAAGCTATAAATATTCTAAAAATGGTGCACTCTTGTCGGTCGGTAGGGTGCCCATTACGCCGGCCGCATTCCCTCTTGTATAGCTATTGCTAAACATTGAGCCAAATAGCGACGAACATTCTGATCGCCTGTTGTGTTGATCAAGCGTGAGGCCAATCTTAATCTCAAAATAATATTATTTAAGCTTGCGTGGATGTTTGTTACTCAATAACGCATAAATCAGTGAATAGATTCCGATGAAACTTGGCACACAGACAAAGTCGTGAACCAAGATTCTATTTTTATTTATGTAGCTAAGGGGTCACCATGAAATAATATTTTAATTTTAATGTAATTTTCAAATGATCAAGCGGACGAAGCATTGGCCAGAAACTAGTTCTTATTTATTTCACAACCATAAATTCAAAGCGCCTGTTAGAATAATATCAGCAACAGAACGCAACACGAACAGTTTGTTATTGAAGGCAATTGACATAAGGTCAGATTATAATAAAAAATAATGTTTTGAATTAAATGACCATTTTAAATTATTATTAAAGCATTATAGAGTCAACGTGATATAGCTGTGCCTAACTCTATCTCTAACACCATACATAATCTATACTATTATAAAATTGATAAATGTCAAATTTTCAAAAATCAATATAATAATAATATTTAAAAACAAACTACTCAGATCGACCAATTAAGGGCTTCTGAAGTCAAATCCGTCGATGTTTGTTTGTTTGTTTGTTAGTTAGAGCTTCACAGAAAAACCAGCATGTAGATTTTGATTAAACTGTTAAAGGTACCATTCCGACTTAAAATAATACGGCGTGTTTCATCAAAATAGGTCCAGTAGAATTGAAGATACAGCTTGATCACTGTTTTAGTAGCCGCCGTTAAGGTACATACAATAGGTCAAATAAAACTGGTTGTGAGCCTTTTTATATAAATCTACTATGATTATGTCGGGATTTCACAATTAGCGAAAAACCGGCATTCACGCGGGCAGAGCCGCGGTCAAAAGCTAGTTAAAAGTATAATTAACTATGACATGTATACTGAAGAAATAGTTTAAATCGATTGATAAAATTCTTAGATATAAGCTTTTAAAGTTTTTGGTGGAATAGAAGATGCGCTATTTCCACAAAACTAGAATTAGTATAAAATTTATAAGTCGCACGCAAATTTTGACGTCATACCTTGTTATAATGTGCTCTTTATCCAGAATGATATTAATTTTTTTTATAACATTCTTATTAATTCGATTTATAAATCTCTACTAATATAATTAATAACAAAAAATTAGTCAAGTTGTTTAATAAGGTTTAATAAGTTAAATAATTACCTCTTTCTATACACAATGCTGTATACGATGTGTGTACATATAATACTGTAAATTTTAAGCGATACTCTTTAATGTTTTGTTTTCCCACGAAAAAAAAAATTATAATACGCTTTTTTTATACATCACTATCATTTAATTCGGGCGTTAGAGTGTGAGGGGTATTACAAATATTATTACCTAAAATACTAAATTTAAATATTACTATATAAGATGCAAATAATAATTTCTGCGAATTTCCCTCGGATGCTGTTTCGATGATTCATCCATCTCGGTGTCGTTGAAACTCGCGGTCGGACGAACACACTCAGGTCGTCTAGTGTTCAACTCTACATACAGTCTGTGTTCAACCGCTCTTGTCATTGCACGTGTTTCGTGTTTCAGAGCCAACTGCGCGCGCGTAATAATAAAATATATATAATTTTTCTTTGTTAACTTTTGCGACTGGCTTTTCGCCGTGTTTAATTATATATTTGTGTATTAAAATGAGAACTATGGCTGGTGTATTATTTATCGTGTTAGTGGTAATTTCTGCAAATGAAGTTTTCGGAAATGTATGTTCGAAGGAAACAAATAAAATGACTTGTAACGAATGCATCAGATGCGCTGGTGAATGGTGCAATAAACCAGGGGTAAGCTCGCTGTTAATTTCATTAATATCTAACCAGACTTTTACAGAATTCATTGTGAAATATTGTACGTATATTAAAAAATCTTTGAAATTTGAGGGTAATTTGGTAATATTAAAATGGTATAAAATTTCATGAAGTACCTCCAATAAATTGATGGTACTAAAAATTGAGAGCAGGTTTTTTTTTATTTGTTTTGCTTTTTAGCATCTTCGGTCACTGGTGATTACTAACGATATTATACATTATAGTAATACAGTAGGTTACATTAGCTTATATAGAGTTCATCATTAAAAAAAAAACAATTTGCATATATCAATCCTGATTTAGTCTTGTGATTTATTAGATACTAGTTTTTGTCTGCGGCTCCGCACGCGTTAACGCCGGTTTTCCGCTGCATGGGAAATCCCAAAAAAATCACAGATTTTATATAAAAAGCCATAGAATCACTTTTACTTGAACTCTCTTACCTTAACGGCGGCTACTAAAACAGTGATCAAACTCTATCTTCAACTCTACTGGGTCGATTTTGACCTTTAAGACTGTAATAGTTTGACCAAAATCTACCAGATGGTTTTGTATGAAGCTCGAACAAATAAGCAAACAAACATTAATGGATTTACAGAAGCCCTTAATTAGTCGACCTGAGTAGTTTTTTTTTAAATATCTTTGATTTACAAAATTTAACATTTAACAATTTTATAATAGCATAGATTTTACATAACCGTTTTTGTTATCAAATGTTACACATTCCACTAATAGATCTAAACACTCTTGTATATATTTACATCATTTTGTAGTAATTATATGGATGTTTGTCATGTTTGTGTGCCCAATATGCGGTCTGATGACTATCACTTGGTATTTGCAGACTTATTTTTAAGACGTATTTGACAGATTACAGTAGATGTTGATTAAATATCAAAATAAGTAGTAAATTAAATAGAATCGTATTAAAAAGTAGTGCTATTACTAGGGATTATAGGGATGTACTTACGATATTCACATACATCCCATGTAACCTCACTAGTTTTTACCATTTGGCTGTTAATATCTCTTACTAGCTTTTACCCGCGGCTCCACCCGCGTGAATTTTGGTTTTCCACAACATGAGAAATCCCGACACAATCTTAGATTTTTATAAAAAAATCTATAACCAATTTTACTTGACAGCTCGTACCTTAGCGGCGGCTACTAAAACAGGAATTAAGTATTGTACCTTCAATTCTACTGGACCAATTTTGATGAAACCTGCTGCATTATTTAAGCCAGTATAGTACCTTACTGACTGTAATACTTAACTGAGACTGTAATAGTTTAACCAAAATCTACTTGCTTGTTTTTGCATGAAGCCCAAACAAACAAACATCTACTGATTTAGTTTCAGAAACTTAAACTTAATTAGTCGATCTAAGTAGTTTGTTATTTTTGAAAATTTTAAATTTAATAATTTTACAATAGTATATAGATATAGATTATAAATGACAGGTTATATAATATTAAAAACCTAAAACGAATTAATATTTAGTTTTTAGGCAATTATTTATATGAAAGTCCTGTCATATATTACTAATAGTGCCAGATAGAAAACCTGTGATATCTGAGGCCAGATAATATTAATCTAGTATCTGCTGACTATGACAGGTTGAAATTACACTATTAAAATAATTTTACGGTATGACGGTATGCAGGTAAAATTGTAATAACCCTATTTATTTGAATGTCTGGTCGTTCTAAAATAAATGGAATTAATTAAAATGATTCGCGAAACTTGTTAAACAACTAGTACATTACGTAACATGCTCTTGTAATATAATTAACATTAACAAGAGTTTCATAGAATGTCATTGTCATGATAACTGATAACGGAAGATAAAAAAATTATTTCACTCGACATTCAGTACAAATACTTTTTACTCTTAATTAGATAACCAAATATGTTTTAAAATTTTATAATTAGCTATTGCCCACAACTCCACTTGATTGATCTAAATATTTGCCATCTCTGATATTTTCATCGGTGAATTTTCTCCTAATTTCAAAAACTTTTTGCTCGGGAGCCGTAAACATTTCCGAGATAAAACGTAGTCGATACTATTTTCTGAGAAGTTTTTTAATTGCCAATAAAAGTCCCGTTTAAATCGGTTTAGCAAATTATTAGCCCGAATAAACAAACAGACAAAAATTTTATAAACGCATGCTTAGGTGTTGGTTACGTGCTAATTAGCACATAAGCTTAAGATTCATTTCAAAATCACAGAGAGACACTTCAATTTTATTTATATTTATAGATTTAATAGCGTCTCTTAATATCTCAACGAGTCAAGAGCGGATTTTCTCGGCAATTCACATAATTAATACCCATTTGCAGCAAATGAAGTTGATTTAAACAAACTCATTACACTTTATCATAATATTCAGTATGTATGTATAGTTAAAAGTAGTCGAATAGAGACAGATTACTTTTGATGTCAAAGAATTAGGTTCTACTCGCTGACTAACCGTCATAATCATATCTTTTAGGGTATTTCTCCTTGGTCTTGGGGTATTAGACCTGTAATAACGAAATTTGACTTATGTGAAATTTAGTGTGATTTGATCATCATGAATTATAAATTCATGTGTTTTAGATGTCGGTTTTATTTATGGTGACATCTAAAACAGGTATTTGAATCGACCGACCGTCATAAAAAAATGTTTGAAAAAACCATTTGAGTCTTATCAGCGCCTTAAGTATGTTTCTTTTTTTGTGATAGAGCTTCATTGTCAAGATCAGCTATAAACAGCTACGTAATATGTGAATGATAAATATTTATAAATTAAGACCTAAAATTTATAAAAAAAACAAATTGATATACCACGATGTCACACACGTATTATGATCGAGAATATTTAATAGTTGAACATATATGAACTCCATGACCACACAGGTCAAAAGAGCAATAAATTGATTCAAGGCAAAACGAAGAACACTTTGTCGGGCCAGACGGAAGGAAGCAATTGCTTCAATGAACGGACTCAGCTGACCTATAAGGCAGAACCATCTATTTCCAATTATGGACACTCTTTAATATCAGCCCCTTAATATCAGCTTCTTTAATGTCAGCTCTTTTAATATCAGCTCCTTTAATATCATCATCATTTCAGCCTGTAGCTGTCCACTGCTGAACATAGACCTCTCCAATCCAATTCCAGCGCGATCGGTCCATAGCCACCTGCATCCAGCGAGACCCAGCGATCCTCACCCGGTCGTCGGTCCATTTTGTAGGTGGCTGTCCCACACTGTGCTTGCTAGTACGTGGTCTCCATTCAAGGACCTTTTTGCCTTTACCTTTTTGCTTTTTACCCTTAATATCAGCTCCTTTAATATCAGCCCCAGTTATTACTGGCATACTCCTTTAATATTAGCCCCAGTTATT
>WUAW01010854.1:40515-51340 GCA_017165845.1 Thaumetopoea pityocampa
CCCCCTGGGGGTCCACCTGGACCACTTTGGGAACTAAGGTTGTAGAGTAATGCAAGTTTTCGTTACAGGATTTTATATTCTACTTACTCGCGGATGAGTTGTATTCAATAGTAAGTTTACATGCGACTTTTAAACGCTAATGGACGGACCTATGTATGTACACTTAAATAAGAACGAGTCACAATATTGTTGTCCGGGCATTATCGTTCATTATTGTTCATTATTGTTCATTATTGTTCTTACAACAGATACCTGTATTTGGTCACTTGCCATCGATATAATGCATCAAATGAGTACATAAAATATAATGAGTAATTATTAAAGGTCAAAATGTCAAAATGGCTACTCCCATCAGTTCTATACATTTTAAAGAAAATTCAAGATAGATGCGTTTACTTTTCCTATTCCAGATGCATTGTAACTACTTAATCATCATCATTATCATAATCACCATCAGCTCTTGGAAGTTCACTGCTGAACAAGAGCCTCCTCCTTAAAAGGTGGGATTGTCGTAATCTCCACTTGACCATCACAGAAAATTTTGACTGGATTACAGAATAATTTCGCTGCTGCCCGTTATCCTAGTACATTCTTCAGCTGGTTTTCACAGCAACCACGGAAAAAATGGAGTGACGCTATTATTATGCCAGAGCTACACAGCAAAGTCCTTAGTACCGAGTCGTTATGCTGTTATAATATGATATAATAATTTGTATAAAACTAAGAAAGTTAATGGTCTCTTAAAATCTTTAGAAGCCCGCATGACGATATCATACATCAGTAAAGCTTTATTGATTACACTTTAAACATAAACATGAAAATATAAAGCTCATAATGCATAATCAAAACATACAAATATATATACAGTGAGAGCTCGCACGTATAATTTGAATCAGTAAACGTCTAAACAGAAAACAAAACGTTTCCTTTAAAAGTAGTTTTAGTGATGTTACCCAAAAAATAATCTTGGTCTTGCATGCAAGACTGTCAGAAGAGAGATACGATACCGAAAATAGAGACAGGCTATCAAATATTATTATCACCATCACATAACGAAGCCGCAGGAACGGGTTCTATGTAAACACTGAACTTGATAAGAATATAACTTATTTCGATAAGTGGTGATTAGATCTCGCAAGTCTTGCGAGGTTTTTGTTATAAGTGCAAGACTGAGTACGAATGAATAATACCAATACTAAAATCTAATTTACTAATGCCTGATCAAGACTGAGTAAGTCTGGTCTCGGTCTTCTACATATAGGCAACATAATTGAAACGTGATTTATTGGAGCAAGATCAAAACTGAGTGAGTTTCGTCTCGGTTTTGCATAGGCAGTACTACTAATACCTGATTTATTGGTGCAAGACCAAGACTGGGTACGTCTTGTCTCAGTTTTGTATGGGCAATACTACGAAAATCTAATTTACTGGTATAAGACCAAAACTGGGTGAGACTCGTCTCGGTCTTGTATAGGCAGCACTACTAAAATCTGATTTAGTGGTGTAAGACCAAGAGTGGGTAATTCTCGTTTAGATCTTGCATAGGCAAATACTACTAAGATCTAATTTACTAGTGCAAGACCAAGGCTGGGTGAATTTCGCCTTGGTCTTGCTTAGACAACACTACCACAAACTGATTTAGTCGTGCAAGACCAAGATTGGGTGAGTCTCGTCACGACATTGCATAGGCAACATCTACTAAAACCTACTTTTGTAGTGTAAAACCAAGACTTCCGTTATGATCTTGCATAGGTAACGATACTAAACCTAATGTATTGGTGCAAGACCAAAACTGGGTGTCTCGTCACGATCTTTCATAGGCAAGATTACTAAAACTTGATTTAGTGGTACAAGACCAAGACTGGGTGAGTCTCGTCACGATCTTGCATAGGCAACACTACTAAAACCTAATTTACTAGTGCAAGACCAAGACTGAACGAGTCTCGCGTTGCTCTTGCATAGACAACACTAAGTTTAAAGCGGATTTCCTTTAAAATGTTGTGCAAACAAACTTATTATGTTTTAACAATTACAGTGTAATTCATTGGATAAACTTCCAGTTAACGATACATATCGAGCAAGTGTTCACCAACAAACATCCGAGCGATCACACCGTTACTCAGAAATTATATACACTACCCGTTGTTGACCTATATTTAGCCGTGTTTTATACATCAAATGCAGCCAGCACACATCATCCGTAATAACAGAAGTTAATAACATAATCATAAATTTTATTTTTACTAAGCTGTTTTGTAATCTTCATATCAGCCCACATACGCAATTCCACTGCTGTATACAGACCTCTTCTAGTGATCGCCACACCATCTATAAGCAAACCAGTAGTCAAACTAGTCTGCATTTGACCAACATCAACTAGTTTTGTATAAAAATTTAAAAAAGCGCAGTGTGGGACGGCTACCTACGAGATGGACCGACGACCTGGTGAGGAACGCTGGGTTTCGCTGGATGCAGGTAGCTATGGACCGGTCGCGCTGGAATTCGATTGGAGAGGCCTATGTTCAGCAGTGGACAACTACGGGCTGAAATGATGATGATGATTTAAAAAAAAATTATTGAATCAGTCTATGAACTACATGTATAAATTTCATAAAAATATAATCATATATTTCATAAATATATTTACAAGAACAAATTTTGTGCCAATTCAGTATCAATTAGTAGAGAACCAATAAGGTTGGCGGCATTGCCAATTTATATGACAATACGCAGTCATATGTCATACAGATTGTATACTCTCTGTATGAGATAAAAGCCAGCCCTCTGGTAACTTGTTATATCAACTAACTATTTGGCTACAAATGAAGCACATATTGTGACAGATTCATATTGTTTTGGATGTAGTGTCATATTGTGGCGCTTGTAATAGTGTCACTTCATCCCTTACCGTTAACGTCACAAGAGATCGCTAATGAACAAAAAAGAGTGATAAACCTCCTGGGTTTTACTTGCAAGTTATAGAGTCTTACTAGTGAAAAAGAAAAAAATCTATACTAAGCCTACCGAGCTTGACTACAGTGACTTGTTCATGTATGGATCGCTTTTTTCTATCATCTATACTCGGACGTGTTGGTTCTAACTTTTAGTAATAATTGTAAATTATACGTGGATTAATTGATAGCTTAGTTTCTTTTGAATACAACAATATTATCGCAGGATTTTGATGAATATGTTATTTGATTGTGTCACCCATCTTCATAGAATTTTCCGGCCTTAGTATTACTTACTATTTTGCTATACAGTATTTCGAGCTGACCCTAAAACTATTGTAAATGAGTTATATGTAATAGTAGCCAGTCTTCAAAAAAGAGGTATTTCGAAAAGTATTTATGCAACTTTTTCAGTAGCATAAATTAAATAAACCTTGATTACCACTATGTTGCTTAAGTTCAGATATCAATTTATTCACGCGGACCAAATAGCGATATAACTAATATAAAATTTGTCATTTTATTTCCTCATAAAATGCCCAAATTTACCAAATTTTTATAACCCATCTAGGTAATCATTAAAATATGCGCCAACGCATCGTGAAATCAAAGAGTCTGCAATCGATCATAAGTAATAAGTACTACGCATGCGCAGGACTCCATTATACTTACATTTTATATATTAATACTGACGCGAACTTTAATGTATTTCGTCATGTCATTCGCTCAGGTATGTCATTTTATTTTATATTCATAAATTGAGTATAATAATAACCTATGCACTTATGATTGATGGGGTTACTGATCGTTGGGTAATATGGTATTTTAAATGGGGTTGGACCACGATACCTGACCTTTGGTGTATTTATTCACATTTGCGTACGACCCAGACTTATGTATGACACACACTTGTCACAGTAAGAAAGGTCAAGTCTCAATCTTGTACAGGTATAATAATGTCAACAGGATAGTTGTAGGACACCTGTTCATATATCTGTTGTAAGTCCCAATATATTGAAAAATTATAATTATATTTTGTAGTACTTAATTATTATGAGAAATAGCTGAATTATATAAGACATGTTTGATAAAAATAAAAAATGTATTGCTATAATATAATTTTAAGTATCAAATTACAATACGTCTTAGATCATTCGCTTCAATAGAAATGTTATTAGAGACATACGTCTTAATATTTCTTATTCAATTATATTTTAATTTTTTTGTTTTATAAATTTATTAGTATTCATTTTACCGCTAAAGTGCAGAAATCAGCTAATGTACACATTGCGTACCTAATCTACGGATTAACTAGGATGATCCATTAAAGTGCCGAAAATTGTTTCATTTCTCAAATTACCTAGACAATCTGCGCATTATCTACTTGGTACCCGTTCAATAGAAAATAAGACCTTTACTAAAACAACAGAAACGTTTCAATCGAAACTAATCAAGTAAATGTAATCAAACGTTCAACAAATTTAAGTTAGAAGTTTTTTAAAGATGCATGTAATGATTCATCCTTCTTGCACTGGCCTTCTGATAACATCAGGTTAGGTTTTGTAAATAGAGAAATAAACGTTTGAACTTTAAAGGTACAGAACCGTTAATGTACACATTACCTTGACAAAATGCAGAAAACTCTTGATTCCGCACGCTAACGAAACAAATCAGTTAATCTGCAAATTAGCTAGGTAGTGTGCACATTAACGGCCTTCGAGCTTTAGCGATATTATAGCTTCACTTTACAGAATACTAGTCTATACCCTAAAGGTCGTCTATACCTAATTGAACTAATATCGCTCTAATACTAGCTTTTCTCCACGGTTCCGTCCACGCGAATGTCGGTTTTCCGCCTTCACTGGAAATCCCGACATAATCATAAATTTATATAAAAAGCCTAAGGACCACTTTTATTTGACCTCTCGTACCTTAACGGCGGCTACTAAAACAGGGATCAAGTTGTATCTTCATTTTTACTGGACCGATTTTGATGAAACATGCCGCATTAATTAAGTCGGGATAGTAGCTTTAATAATGTAATAGTTTAACTAAAATCTATCCGCTAGTTTTTGCGTGAAGCCCAAACAAAGAAACAAACAAATATCGATGGATTTGATTTCAGAAGCCCTTAATTAATCGATCTGAGTATTTTGTTTTTTATATCTTCGATTTTTGAAAATTTAACATTTAACAAATTTGTAATAGTAAAAATTTGTAGTAGTATAGATTAAAACTACTTTCAATGTTTTATTTAAACAATAAAGCAACCAGAAACCTAACACCACAATCCAAATGTTGAAAAAGAAAATCAAGATATGAAAATTCACTAAAAAAACTCGAATGTTCACTCAGCCCTTCTAGAAAACACGAAAATTCACTCAGCCCTTCTAGAAAACACGAAAATTCACTCAGCCCCTCTAGAAAACACGAAAATTCACTCAGCCCTTCTAGAAAAAACGAAAATTCACTCAGCCCTTCTAGAATTTTCACTCAGTCAATCTGAACTAACAAAGCACTTCAATATTTGTGGAAGCCGGATCAGATCAGTGATCCGCTGAACAAAGCCGTGTAATCTGACACTCGTGTTTGGTTGGCTTCGAGCTTTCACTCCAAGCAATATGCTTTATATCTTTAGCTGTAATCCCTTTGTTATTGATATCTGTACTGCCATTATTTCATTTTATGTTCAGTAATATTCACAGAACAAAGGCCTACATGGCGAACAGTCATAAAGATACAACGATTAATAAAAAAAAGTTATTCTTAAAGAAACTACCAATTTCGTTATCTGTGTTAATTGATTTGCCTTGCATTCAGTGCATTTTATTTTCATCTAATTTGTATTGACGAATTATTAGTTCAGTGCTAGTGACCTTGCTTTCTGTGCTATTGGTTCTCGGGTTCGAATCCCGATTCATATCGGTTAGTTCCTACCAACTTTGTGTGATGAAATGTTTGTACCCAAGTCATAGATGTTTATTTATATAAGTTACTAGCTTTTGCCCGCGGCTCCGCCCGCGTGAATGTCGGGTTTTCACTACATGGGAAATCTCGACATAACCATAGATTTATATAAAAAGCATTAGATCCACTTTTACTTGATCTCTCATACTTTAACGGCGGCTACTAAAACAGGTATCAAGCTGTATATTCAATTCTACTGAACCGATTTTGATAAAATATGCCGCTATTTAAGTCGTAATAGAACCTTTAAGACTATAATAGTTTAACCAAAATCTACCCGCTGGTTTTTGCGTGAAGTCCGAACAAATAAACAAATAAATACAAACCTATTAATATTAGACATAATAGATATCTCAGTTATGTATAGTATTTAAATTATTGTTATTAGATAGTTCTAAAAAATATGCTACTTATAAATGCACGTGAAAACTAATTGACATAATAGCTGTGACCCTACTTTCTGTGCCAACGAGTCTGGGTTCGAATCCTGGTAGGGGCAAATTTGTGATGAGCACAAATGTTTGTATCAAGTCATGAACGCATTTATCTATTTATTTATAGTATTTATTTATATAAGTATGTATATCATTGTCTAGTACTCAAGATCAGGGAATCCTAGTTTGCGATTAAATCAATGTGTGTGAAGAAATGTCCAGAATGTTATATTATACATACACGCTCAGAGTATATACATAATATGTAAAAGTAGAAGATACATACTGAAAACACGGATATATATTTTTTTAATTTTTAAAACTTCCAATTGATAAAAACGTACTCAACTGATTAAGTAAATACTACATCACCGTATAAGTCTCCGACACCCCGATAACATTAATCGGTGTCTCGATTAAAATACTAATTGGTACCTCCTACAATGAGACCTCCCGAAGAAGGCAGTACGTGAAAAACGAAAGATCGCGTTGCGTATCAATCAACGCAATTAACTGGTCGCTCTTACTCATTATCGTGATTTAACACCGGCCAGCGCGTAAAACATCTCAGATTTTTTTTTAATGGCAACGCCGTTTGCGCAAGTTTACCTTTAAAAAATCGGTGATACAAAGAGCTTGTTATTTCGTTGGACGTTGCGCGGTGAGTAAATGCGTTATTGCAATAATGTGTGTATACATACAATCTAGGTATAATTGGATGCTGTGAAGCTGCGCTAATATGTACCCGTATTAGTTTATAGAGAATAAAGGAATAAAGAATAATTTTATCGACTTCCATTACACATATACATAAGTTCATTGCATGACGTTCAACTATCTGCGTCGTCTCGTATCCTTACATGTCAGACGTTGAAAATACAATTGTTTGATAACATTGTAAACTATTTTTTTCTATCCCTTGGCAATTTTTTTTTTCAAAATAAATGGTACCCTATTATCTTCGGTTACTCCTGATAATGTGTGTACAAAATTTCATGAAGATCGGTTGAATAATTAAACCGTGAAAGCGTAACAAACAAAAAAACTCACATTTGCATTTACAATGTAATATTAAGTTTAGAAGTATTTTGCGATACAACCTTCATTTTGCACCTTACCATCATCTCAAATAAATCAGGATTTGCTGTTTTTAAGAGGAATGCGAGTGTGCGGCGGTTTAAGATTTTCTTTTCCGGCGATTCTTTTTTCTTAATATCCGCAAGTTTATTGAACTCATAAAGACACAGAATGAACTCTAAAATAAAATGAAACGCACTCTACTATTTGGATTTACGCCAACTGTTCATTGATTTTCCCATACTCTTGTAGACACCATAGTGTCTGCCAGCCGAAGTGTTTGTCTCCTCCACATAGGGCGTTGACCTCGACTTACTCAGTACATGTACCTGTTATGTTAGTATTTTAAGATATGAAGTAGGACTGCAGCTGCGATTAAACTAACAAAAAGTTAGATTGAAAAAAAAGTTCATTAAATTGAAACAAAATACTCCGCAAACAATAACCGATACACAACTTATTGTTTTTCCTAAATAATGAGATCACCCGCATCGTGTTCTTGGTATTTCCGACCAGCTTGAGTCACTGCTGGCATGTGGCCTATTTAAAACATATTCTCCGAAGACAATTTAGTACCTTCAATTTTCCTTATTATTCTATAGCTAATGGAAATATTGAAAAAAATATGAAATCTTGACTATTTTCCAGGGATTTGAATAATTCAAATTAAATAATTTAGCCAGTTCCTGTGTGCTTCGTTCACGACCATATTTCGTTGGAGTCGTCGATTCATCTTCAAAACACCATACCGTAGACTGTCGCTTTGTTTCAAGATCGTAGTTATTTATATAAACATGTTTCATCACCTATCAATATATCATAAACGTATTTTTTTTTCTCACCAGCGTCAACCAAATTTATCTATCGTAAATTTGCTCTACTCCACCATTATCCATTCCATTTTTAAAATTCTTAGCAAATAACCTGCTTTTACGACGATATATCGTCTTGCCAGTATCAAACAAATGACTAAAGAGTTTCTAATTATTTTTTTGTATGAACCTCGAGTAAAGAGTATCTAATTCTTTTTTGGTATGAACCTCATATTAGTACTAATAGTTGAAAAACCTATCTACCTATTCTACTATTTTCCCGTTATATTGTATCTAATTAATGTTTTAAAAGTTAGCAAAACAGCCTGAAATAATGCATTAAATATCCTTCGCAGAATAAAGATTCTAGTACTACAGTACTGATGATTTTCCATTTAACTCATTCATTTTTAACACGAGCAGTATATCATGCGCAGTGCATTCCTAAGCCCATTTAATATGTCGATGAAAGCCACCGCAGAATTAGTAGGAATTTGACACGTCGTGTGATCCACCGCCGCGACTTGCTATAATCGCATGTAAGATATTCTGTGCGTAAAAAAAGTTGGTGGATAAGAAGCCTGCATCCACACGCCACGAATTTCATTAATTTATTTAGTGACGGTAACCCTGCCTTCTGCGCTAATTAATTAATCGCGGGTTCGAATCCCGGTAGGGACAAACTTGCTTATCACAAGCACGAATGTTTGTGTCCCAGTCATGAATATTTATCTGTATGTCGCTCATACAATAGAACAAATAATGTAATTACATTTTTTGCAATTTATCAGAAGTGTTTCAATTTAAAATTGGATTATACCCATTTTGTAATACATAATTTTTCATAATTTATTTATAGATTATAATTAATAATTTGAGCATTCTCGAAAAAAATCCATATCAAACAACAAATCATCCAAATTAAACACAAAATAAAATTTTGACTTTTTTGCAATTACGTCATTATTCTATTGGATGAGTGATGTGTATGTGTATTAACATTTAAGTATATCTATATAAGTAAGTATATCGTTGTCTAGTACCCAAAACATAGAGAATCTTAATTTGGGGCAAAATCAATGTGTGGGGGGAAAAATCCGCAATATTATATTATTTTATTCTTGATCGTCTTCCGCCCGTGGAATTCCAATGTCGAACACGGACCTCCACCTAAAAAAGTGGGGTGTGTCATGATCTTCACGCTTGACAGACGTCTTGGAGAGTGCAGAAGGTTTTGAATGAATAACATGATAACGCTGCTGCCCATTATCCTGGCACATCCCTTAGCTGGTAGCTGACCTCTCACAGCGTCCACGGGAAGAGATGGGATTGTCGCTATTATTATGGCGGCACACACAGCATTATTATGTAATTATTATTTTAATTACGTCATCAGTCCACCTATTCAGGAGTGAAAAAATGGCTCCATATAAAGCATTCTAGTCCAGAATCATTGTGAAGTTCATATTCAAAAGTATATTACATACATACATACAGTCACGCTTTTTTCACGCTGGGGTAGACAGAGACCGCTTCTTTCCATTTGCTACGCTTCTGACATACATTTTTCACTTCTTCTACATTCAATCAACGCTTTCATACAAGCTCGACGGTTGCGGGTACTTCTAATCTGGCCTTTCTTTAACACAACTCCGATTTGGTCGAGATATGTTCGCTTGAGTCGACCCCTATCGATTTGCCCATTCAGACTCGTCTTATAAATCTGCTTCGTCAATCTTCTTTCATTCATCCTCTCTATGTGTCCGAACCATCTAAGCATTTCTTTCTCTATCATTCATAACACAGATTTCCCTTATCTCACTATTTCTCTTTTTATCCATCAGATTCACTCCAGCTAGTAAGTATATTATTTCGATATTATAATTTAATAACACGTTGCAACTGGTTATGCTCAAAACTGGTATACTGGAGCGTGTCGCAACGGGAGGACAACCTCTCTATGGCCAGTCACGTCGCGTACCGCCCACTCACAACATCTAGAGATGTACCAAGCCGATATTAGTTAAACAAAACTAGCTTACGACAACAATAAATACAAGTAATTACTACTAATATCTCTGCTTAGGTACGTAGAGTACTAATATTTTAGAATTCCAAAAAGTAGTAATATTCTGGTATTCCTATAAAAAGTCGTTGAAGCATTGAGAAATCTTTGAATTAATAAAAAGAAACTGTCGTTCTCTGATTTTTTTATCTACAGTAACTTTCATCCATCCAATTTTTTGCGTTGAAATATTTGCTGATAGATAATTATGAATTAAGCACGTCTTAATAATTTGTTTAAATATCACAAAGGTGTCAATTTTTTATTGTATTGTAGTCATTGTAACGTAGTGATTAAGGATTTGTTTCAAATGAAAAAGTCCGCCAACTTTGCCATGCTCTTCTTTGGGTTTCAGAAATCACGTAAAGTAGTGGCTTCCGGTTAATGTTTCAACAACACTGATCATTAATAGAAACTGTGGGGACTTACGAGGATTACGTTAGACGGCATTCGGTTTTTTTTTTTTTTTTTTTTTTTTTTTTTTTTTTTTTTTTTTTTTTTTTTTTTTTTTTTTTTTTT
>WUAW01010856.1:569-11552 GCA_017165845.1 Thaumetopoea pityocampa
GGGGGGGGGGGGCAGTAGAGTTTGTTTTGTCCATATGGACAGGCGAAAGAACAAAGCCATACTGCCAAGACTTGAGTAGTTATATTATTTTAATAAGTCAATAAAATGCTGATATATTTCATTTTATCGCTTCCTGAAAGTTTTGACCTCAATACGACGAATACCATGACTAATGCTTGAATTTCCGCAAACCTTCTGTCTTGAAAAAATACGGTCACTTTGATATGTTAATCACAGTTTTATTCCAATGTTTCAATATTGTTCACGATCGACTAATACACAAAACAACACCAAATTTTCATAATAAACATCATAATAAACTAATATAAAATATTAAAATAAAACTTCAAGTGACGCTTCACTAGAATTACTGCCAAAACTCCTCGAATCCTATCATTATCATCACTAATATAGTTTATTACTTGCTTCCTCTACAAGAACTTAAGGCCCTCTCGTACGCATATAACGAACGTATAAAAAATGCTCATTAACCAAGCGAAAGTTTCCGCAGACCTTTTTCCTTATACAGTCACTTTACAATGTCAATTACAATTTTATTTCAATGTTTCGGTATTTTATACAATTATTGATGATTGATACACAAAACAACACCAAATTTACACAGTAAAATAAAACTTTAAGTGATACTTTACTCGGTTTGCCGGCAAAAATTTAAAATGCTTATTATGATATTTTTTTGATTCGGTTTTCCTTAAAATCTTAAGCTACACTTTTGGCATAAAACCAATGAACACCATTAGTTTCATTGTAATTCGTTGGGCTGGTTTGAACTCAGTATATACTAATGAATATCTTAGACAGCTTATCGCTATTTTTTGTCAGGTTTATATGAAACTTATCGCCTAATAGGTAGGTATGTAATGTACTGTGCCAAAAGTCAAAGATATGATATAATTTTATAAATAAGAAGAAATGACAATTCTGAACATGACCCCCCTTCACTCCTCCTCACCTCACAGCTGATCAAATGTCAAGAAAATGGAGTTTTGTTACGCATTTTCTGATTAGAAAAACTTTAAATATGAAACCAAATTATATTATTTTTATAACCTCTTTTGGTTAGAATGGATAGTGCAAGTCCATTTCAACCTTGGGCTAGTGATGATAGTGCGAAAAATGTTAAAACCGAGAAAGAACTAGTGGATGACGCGAAACTTCATCGGGAAAATGTCAATCATCCAAAACATAGGCAAACTGCGTCTTATAGTAAAGAAAGTGTCCCCGTTCCAAGCCACGCTCCTGGACCGTCGGGCGTTCCCGGCTCCGGCGCAGAGCTCGTACGGGGCGCGCTCTCCGACATGGACTCTGGCAAAATAGCTTCCATGCACCAAATCGTCGAGAACACCCTGAGGTACTTACTATCCATTATAAAGATTAATTTGCTTAGGATTAGCATTTATGCTGAATATTTATGCACTTGCATTTGTATATACTTTGTATCCAAATACAGTGTGATATTGATAATGGATTATTATACCAAGTGTTATCAGTGAGACAGCTGTTGGGACCATTTTGCATAATCGCCATATCTATGATTACCAACAAGCAAGTAAGAAAGGTACTTTATAACAAGCATTCTAATTAGTAAATAAACTTACACACTTATGCACACCACACACACTGAGTTCTGTCATTTATGATTTAATGTTTGAATTCAGAATTTGTTAGCCTAAGAAATTACATTTAAATTAATTTACAATATATTTATTGTTGCTTGTAAGATATTCTAAATGTAACATGTATTTACAACACTTACTCTTATAATTTTACATATTTTATTCTACACAAATATAATTATATATATGTAAGTATATAATTTTACTTTACTTCATAATATACTACATACTGTGGCTACATTTGTGTAAAGATAATAAATTTAACTTGTTGGGAAGTACAGAGTATTTATAGGGTATATAGCTTGCATTCTATTTCATAGATACAATATAATTGTAAGTGATAATGTATACAGTCTTACACAATGCTCTATTAATAATATGATGTGACATTGAATAATATTAATTAATATTGTACATATGAAGTAGATACTATAATCTTAGGCTGTTCCAACCCGAAGATGAGAATTACACTCTTTATGAGGTTTATACAGTTGGATGTGGTATTTCTACATGGATGAAATATTTTTATTATGGACATATTTGTAATGGTAAACAATAAAATATTCTTTGTTTTGATCTGATAAAAATATATTAAAGTTTAATAAACATTTGATTATTTTATGGCTTAAAACATGATATTTACAGCATCATTCAATAAAAAAATATAAAAATAAGGAATTTTTTATTGCCTTTGAGATCATACTTAAAATATATTACATTTATACTATTTAAAATATCTCTAAAAATGGTAAAAATGAGTATATGTATGGCATGCAGAGTGTAAATCATTAAATATCTACTGCACTATAATATCATGGCCTTAAAAATAAAGTGATTTAGAGATACCTACCTACCCTAGAAGTAGAATAAACCAAATGTTTATGCAAGTGCATTTGTATTGATATAGACTTAAAATGTACCAACAATTTATTTTTGTTTAAGTGAACTAAGATTATAGAAATAAATGGGCATCATTATTGTAGAGAGACATTATATATTTTTAGTCAAGAAGGCCGACAGAGGGTAGCACAACTTCTAGAGGCAGTTGAGGCATTGAGTGGTGCTGAAAGACTGCTGTTATATCTACGCTTGCCCACAGGAGTACCACAACATGATCCCCTGAAACAGCCCATCAATCCACTAGGCTCAAGGTAAACAGAATAATATAATAAGTCAAATCATAACATTAATTAAACATATGTTAATTTTTATCTGTCCTTGGATTGTCCTGACATATGTTAGGTTCTGCTTTTATTGTTGAGAAAACTAATGGTAAAATTACACACACCAGATCTCAGTCTAATTGCCTTAAAAATAATTTTAATCAATAGAAAACCCATAGCTATAGTAAATTTTAAGAGTCCCATTTGGGGCGATTCAATCATTTTATTTAAAAAGAAAGGTTTTATTAAAAAAGAAAAATTAAAAATCTTAAAATCACATTGTATGTTTACTGTAGTACTTACGATTTTACTATGATTTGTTTGCTAACAACAAATATTCAAAGGAGTGTCTACATATTTATATGATTTAAAGATACAAATGTAGTTTAACCCTTTCACACCAGATGGTACGTGTGCTGTCCCAGTCTGGAAATTTTTTGATATTACGGCTGGGACAACATATGCCCCACTTATTGAAAAACATCTAGGACAGAAAATAATGCAAAGTTGGACCCCCAAATTGATTTTAAGGCCGTCTCCAATCCTTCTGAGTCCATAAATTTTCATCTCAATTGTTTCCTATCAAATCAAGCAAGGGACAACTGTCAAGGTTGCTCAGTTGATGATTATTATTACTTACATCAATTAATTCATTTCTTTCTAAGGCTTGCCCTTGCATTTTTGCACGAAAATTTTCAGATATTTTTCCCATTTTCTTTTCTTCTTCTGATGAAGGGCCGAAATGAGTCAAAAGAGAATTTACACTGATAAAAAGCTGTGACAGCTCGCTTATATTAATGACTCTTCTGAAACTGAAAACATTGGGTCCACATTAGAGGAAAGCCGCAAAGAGGAGATCAAAAAAAGTCATTCCACCCAATCACCTTCAAGAAACCCAGACTTTGGATACTGCTTCTTCTCTACTTTTAATTTTTTAAATTTTTTATCGTTCTTATTTTATAACTATTAATTCCGAAAAATGTAATAAAAATATAAACATAAATATGTTAACGCAAATGTACATGAAAATGTTAATAAAAACCGTTGCCTAAAATTATCATCAAAATGTTATTCAACATGTTAAGTAAAATGTCAATAAAAATGAGCTATTTGACTCATAAATCATGATTTTTGTAAAATAACTGACATTTTTACACAAAATATTAACATAGTAATCGATATTTTTCTAAAATAATTGATAGTATTTTTGCAACAATATTATACATTATGGTTTAAGGCCTAAGGATTCGTATCCACTGCCATTAATGAATTAAAAAATATACAGTATTTAACATTGGTAAAATTTGAATTTTAAATTGTTTTATTGTGTAATGCCGGATTTGTGATGTATATATATATATGATTTTAAGAATTTTAAATTTTTTTTTTTTCGAAATTAATTCAATTGCCCCAAATGGGTCTCTTAAAATTTACTATAGCCGCGGGTTCTCTATGATTAAAATTAATTTTAAATCAATTAGCCTGGGATCCAGTGTTGTGTGATTTTACCTATGTTTTGTCTAACACCTTCCCAGTTAACTCCAATTATCCTATTATGCTGTGACCAATGTCATTGTAACATCAGTCACAACCCATTATTTTGTGCCTTCTGAAACAGAAAGACATAAATATATTAACTTGCACATAAATTTGTTTACATAATAACATAAATATAATAGAAGATGATATTTATTTACTTGGATTGGTATTATATACATCAGTGGCGTGCACAGAGATTTTGGTCAGGGTAGGTAGAAAAAAATGTCTAAGAGCGTGTCGGACTTGCATTAAGTTAAGGTTCTGAAGCAACTTCAATTAAAAACAGACAACATCTATTAAACGTTGAAAAATGTTACGATTTCTTTCCACTCTTTTGCGTTGTGTCTTTCAATGTCTAGTTTTACCTGACTATTTAGAATAGTCTCAATGCGAGTTTTTCCAAAAGTTTGCAATTTTAAGCAAGATTAAATGTTTTTCGGAGAGATAGTGTTTTTTCGCGGCAGTACTGAAATTGTTTAAGTCCGTATAACCATTAGCACTCCAAACGTTGGTATTGTTATTAAATAACAAGCAAGGAAAACAAAACAGCCGATTGGTATGTGCGCAACTTGTTAACCACGGATAATTTTCATAAAGTTTTGTATTGAAACGTCTCGTTACAATACCTTTTTTCTGTGTTAATTCCAGTTGTGACACGCTTCTTCCTTTCTTTATCACATTCATTTTAACTGCAAAAGTTTGCTGTGGAAACGCGTTTTTTTGTAATTTAATCAAACAAACATTTCCCTTACAATCTTTACACGTATAGTTTTACATATTTAACTATTAAAAACTAGAACAGAAAACTTCAGAACAAAAATAGTCCACAGCACGAATGAAAACGCAATCAAGACTAACCTTTCAACGGTTACTTACCATCAGCAGACCTATTACGCAACCAAAATAGTATGCCCTAATTACTTAAGACACAAGTGAAAAAATGTGACAATTTAATTTCTCCCAATTATATTCGACCGAAAAAAGCATGTTATAATACTGTCCAGGTAAAAATATATCAATATATCCCGAATTTTCTAATACGCTTGGAGGCTTCCCTTTTTGACCGGATTATAATCCAGGCACTGCTTATACATAGTATAAACGCGAGTTTGGGCGTGGGGGAATTTACCCGCCTGCGCCCGCTTTCCTCACCTATTTCGCCAGAGTTCCTACGCATGTGTGCGATCTTTCAAAGGTAGCATTAATGTCTGTTTTTGACACCAGAATCGCTAGTCGCGCCTCTTAGGTATTATTGTTCTGTGGTCGTGCGGCAGCCGGTGGATAGAACGAGCGCGCGCAAATTCGAATGTTATGAATTTTAAATAAACGCATGATGTGAAGCTTTATTTATAGTAAGAGTTTACGAAATGCTAGGGTAGGCAGTGCTTTTATGCCTCTATGTAGTGCACGCCACTGATATACATCTATACCCTTAGTTCCAAGAGTGGTCCAGGTGGACCACCGGAACCAGCTAAATTTTGAAAGTGGTCTATGAGAAAAAAATCTGGGAACCTCTGATCTATACAAATGAATAAATTTGAAGTGTACCTCTGTAATTTTGTAATAAGGCTTTTCTTATGCCTACATGTCTAATTGCACATAAACAATACCCAATCAGTTCTTTAAATTTTTTTTTATCTATCTGCCCATTTATTTGTTTGGGTTAATCTCTGAAATAGCTGAACAAATTTCGATGGGATATTTTCAATTTTGTCTTTTCAGAAAATAATATGGGCAAACTTTTCATTCTGAAAATATTTAGGGCACCTGATTAAAAATTGAAAAAAAATATAGAAATTAAGAGCAAAATTGTCAGCTAGTATAAAATATAAGTAATAATTAATTATGACAAAGTTGTTATCAGTGCCCTAATGTGTGAATTTGTTAGTCAATAGTAGTTGTATAGGTAATTGATAATTTCTGAAATATAATGCAATTATTATACACTTATCTCAATGCCCCCAACTGGACAAGACATAGGCCTGACACACTTCGTCCTATGAGATGTGTATTGTAATTTGTTTAATCTTCATTATGTTTTGTTTACACGCAAATTGATTTTGTAGGGCTGAACTTCAGCAGACTGTAACATGGATACAGACACATTTGGAAGTTGACCCTGATGTCTCATTACCTAAGCAGGATGTCTATGATGAGTATATGTGAGTTATTATAACTTTACTAAAATTGCTCATAAAAACCTTTCTCTGTATAATTATGATTGTATCTCCAGAAAACGGTTACATTTTCCTCTTAGATGCACCTATATGGAATTGAACCTTGCAATCCACTCTGCTAGAGTAATGCAGCTCCAATGATTATGAACTTATACAATTTTATGCTATTCAGGGATACTGACTATTTTTTTAAACTACCTGTATTTTTTAACTCTTAATTATGGAGTAAATAATATTTTAATATATTATACATACAGTCACGCCCTTTTCCCTGGTTCTCCGGCAGGGAATCGAATCCTGGTCTGTCGCGTGATCAGTGGTGATACTGATCACTATACTACCGAAGAATTAGGGTAGGCAGAGACCACTTCTTTCCACTTACTAGATTGTTTAATGTAACAAAGTGGCTATTCGTGGCTCACTTTTAAAGTAAGATTACTGTAACAAAGCTCACAAAGTAAGATTACCGAAAGATAACTGGTAGACAATGCTTTAGGCTTATGTCTGTCCTTACATGTTGTGTATGAAGCTCTTACAATGTTCGAAACAGGCCTTTCATGTGACTATGATCTACCATATGATGATCAGCGTCATCAACTGTTATATGTATATTGCTTGAAATCTGTATAATTCGATGTCAAGCCAGATAGACATAAATAAAGAACAAAAGCAGTATAACTAATAAAAAAAGGATTCGCATCATAATTCTAAAGGCAGGGTCTCATATCCTTAATTTTTCTTACATTTAGATAACTATCCAAGGTAAATGTATTTAGCATTAGTACAGATTTTTTCGTTCCAGTTTCCCAAGTATTCTAGTTGATGATTCAACAGTGTACATAAATAGCTATTAAAGCTGGTTCTGTATATTTTATATGTATGATGCAGCTTAAATATCCAAAAAATGTTTCATGTTGACAGTGCACACTGCATGAGCAGCAATATGAAGCCCCTATCAACTGCTGACTTTGGCAAGGTGATGAAACAGGTGTACCCGAGTGTACGACCAAGACGACTAGGCACACGGGGCAACTCAAGGTATGACCTTTATATATATATATAATCATTATATCAAATACAGTTCCATCCTTTCTATAAGAGCATGTGGGAGTTGCAGCTTCATGGGACAGGACAGGTACTACAGTAGCTGTACTATTACCGATTTATCTGTGTTACGCTATCAAAGCTATCTTAATGTGATAAGCTAGATGTCTTAATGTGTAATCTTAATGTGATAAGCTAGATGTGACCGCTGTCCAAGTCCAAAAAAGCACTATTTTTCATATTATTTACACACTTTGTCTAGGAGATGAAACATTCAAAGCAGTTTTGATAGCAGTGATAATTTATGACAAATAAATTCCGGGAAGTTTGGTTGAGACGATTTGTCTATATAATGCACCAGATTTTACATCAGGCATAATAATAGGCGTCCATCACTTACGAGCATACCATTCTTGCAGTTCTACTGAGCTATCTACTACACAAGTGAGAAGGCGTATCAATAGCAATTACTCAGCCTTCCACGCGAAATCTCTACAAAACTAATAGATGCGGCCAAGTCAATCACCTCATGAGTTTTTCCTGTGGTTTTTCCTGTAATAGTTCCAATTATGTTTATATTTCTTACGACCAGCGGAGTAATCATAACTATTAAAATAGCAGGTTTTAGCAATTCTTTTGGGCACCAACACAACACAGCCTCACTTCCCATGGGTTAGCAAGAACCGGTTAGGGGATACGCCCGGATAATTGGTGGCTGCATTATCACGCGATTCAAGGGGCATCTATGCGATCTCTAATACGCTCGCCAAGTCCGGAGATAGTTATCGGGAAGTTGCCCTTCTATGAAGTCTTACGTCAGGGAGTGGACTTCAATAGGGTAATGATGACGATAATCCTCTATGTGCTTTTTGATCAATTACTGGTTTTTATTCGTAAATACACAGTCGCTGGTCGTTGAAATAAATGTAGCCGTTTGTATACTTGCTTGACCTTTTACGACTTTAGAAATAAAACACATTTTTTTAATTCATGTTATGCCTCAGGTGTATGCAATATTTTGAATGACATGACTGTATAAATCATAGAAGACATTGAAAACGCGCTGTCATTTATTATTCAGTACATAAATCGATACATATACATTATTTATAACTGTGACTAATAGCACAGTGCTCAATAAATGAATCAAAATTCATCCCTAAGTTTTCCGCTAAATATACAGTTAGCGGAAAAGTATCTTTCAAAAATATCATTGTTCCTACATACTACGTATACACCTAGTAGATACAATGGAAGTATTAATATTTTTGGGCTGATGTGGTTTATGGCTCTGAACTAAAGTTTATAGATTACTAGCCGCTGTCCGCAACTCCGCCCGCGTGAATGTCGATTTTTCACTACATGGGAAATCCCGACACAATCAGATTTATATAAAAAACTTTAGAACCACTTTTACTTGACTTCTCATACCTTAGCGGCGGCTACTAAAACAGGGATCAAGCTTTATCTTTAATTCTACTGGACTGATTTTGATGAAACATGCCCTATTATTTAAATCGGAATAGTAACTTTAAGACTGTAACAGTTTAACCAAAATCTACCTGCTGGTTTTTGCGTGAAGCCCGAACAAACAAACATCGACGGATTTTATTTCAGAAACCCTTAATTAGTCAATCTGAGTAATTTGTTTTTAAATATCTTTGATTTTTGATTTGACATTTAACAATTTTATAATAGTAATAATAATAGACTAGCCGCTGTCTGCGACTTCGTCCCTCTTAATCTCGGAATTAATAAAACGTTCTTTCCTGTACACATTTCATGCTCCGATTTTACAAATTCAAGATATTCATTTTTTTGCCGATTCTAATTGATGCCATGTATTTTTCAACTTCGACTTTTTTCGACTGTATTTGTTTCAAATTCCGACGAAAGTGTTTGAAATGATATATGAATTGTTTGAACTGTTGTTTCTGTTTACCCCCTTTGGTATACCGGCGAGTTAGAATATATGTATCTATTGTTTTTATTTTACAAATGTTGTAATAGTTTAAAGTAAAATTTCCATGATAACAAAAACTAATTCAATATGTGAGCCGTTTATTTTGAAAGTGACCTAACTCCGGTTTTTCAATATTTTCCGGTTACCATGGTTACATGTATTGTGTGTGTGTGTTATTTATCAGTTTAAAGCATTTATATAATTCTTGACACATAAGTTTTGAGAGTTAGTTCAATAAATTTTTATATATAATTGGTTTTGATTACCACTTTATTTTTGGCCGACTGGTTGGTCCGGTGGTAGTGACCATGTCTTCTGTGCAAATCAGTCCCGGGATTGAACCCTGCAGGAGATCGAATGCTTGGACCCAAGTCATGATGTTTGTCTATACACGTATTAACATTTATCTATATAAAAAAATTATCGTTCTCTAGTGTACTTAAGACACAACAAAAGTGTCCACAATATTATATTATATAGCCTTCGCCCGCAACTCCACCCGCATTAATTACGGTTTTTCGCTACATGGGAAATCCCAAAACAATCATAGATTTATATAAAGTGCCTTGAATCACTTTTACTTGAGCTTTCATACATTAACGGCGGCTACTAAAACGGATCAAGCTTTATCTTCAATTCTGCTGGAATGATTTCGATGAAACCTGCCGCGGTATTTAAGTCGGAATGGTACCTTTAAGACTGTAACAGTTTGACCAAAATCTATCCGTTGGTTTTTGCGTGAAGCTCGAACAAACAAACATCGACGGATTTGATTTCAGAAGCCCTTAGTTGCCTGAATAGTTTTTCTTAAATATCTTTAATTTTTAAAATTTGACATTTAACAAATTTATAATAGTATTTCTGCGGGACTTTCGTTGATAGACAGAAGACTTCTCAGAGAATATTAGGCTATAATTTTAATACACCATGTTGACCGTTTAAAAAACACCTTGATACGTCGCTCCGCTGATGCGTGAAAGAAGGACATACTAACTAACAGTATTAGTGTTAGTATAATGAAGTAACAACTGTATGATTTATGGGCAGAACAATATTGTAATCTACACAATTGATTTACGACTGAAGTAAACAAAAACATTACGTAATCAGCAAATATCTGGTCTATAATGTTATGTATATTATTACGAGCAACTGGACAGTGAGTACATAGTTAATACACGCGTTGTGCTTATTTTAGCGTGTTTTGTTCTGCAAATAGTGTTTACATTTATCTATACAAATTTCCGAGATGTACATGGCGCAGCTAATATTTAAGTGAATCTCGTTTAACAATTACCCGCAGTAGGATGCAAATCTGCGTTCTCCATTCCTCTCGCCGTGTGTGTGTATTACGTCATACTTGAGCCGCGCTACGGCGCGTTGTGAACTCCCAATATTATTTTAATCATTTTGTATGGAGCTTGTCAATAAAGCGGGCAGTGTAAGCTACGGAGTTCCGC
>WUAW01010856.1:11640-27896 GCA_017165845.1 Thaumetopoea pityocampa
TGAAACGCTTCTTCTGATAAATTGCAAAAATGTAATTACGTCATTGTTCTATTGGATGAGCGATATATTCGCCTCCGAGAGAATATTTCGCCGTGCAGTAGGTACCTACGCTCGCTCTGATGCGATCCGACACTCATTTAATTTAAAATTTACAAATACAATATGCAAATTACAAAATAAGTATCACATATGGAAATAATATTTATACACATGAAGGCACAATCACTGTACTGAAAGTGTAGACTGCAAAATAATGGATATATTTTTTAAAGTCATAATTTTTTCCCAGTGCCGTATTGCGTAAAAATGACGTCAAAATATTAAAAAATCAGTACTATTTTGACTGAACTATACCATTTTGATATTTTACATGCTATTTTGATTTATTTGAGTGTTGTGAGTTCGATCCCCACGCGGGACAACAACTTTGTGTAATCCACAAATTGTTGTTCTGAGTCTGGGGTTCTGTGTTATCGTTATTTGAATGTTTGTAAAGTCCCCGCGACACAGGGATTTAATCCTAATGCGGGAGGTGTCTTTAAAAAAAAACACTACTAGGTCTATACAAAAGAAGTTAGATTTATGCAGTTTTTAATAAATGAAATGATGACGTCTGTAACGGTCCAAGCAATAAATAGATCCGTTATCAATAGATAGAATAAAGCGGCTCAAATTTTATGTAATAACTATTCATATTTTTTTATCAGTGTCTTAGAGTGTCTCATAGATAAATGAGGCGTGCATTATTGATGTACTAACATGTTCAACATATCACTAGATAGTCACGCTATGTGACGCTGACTTAAAAATAGCGACAATCAATTTCCTTGTGGATGCCAAAATCGTTACATGCATCAAGGTAATTAATAGACAACATTATCCTGCAGTACAAGGAATGTTTACTTAAATAGAATTTTACACATCAATTAATAATACCATACAATAAAGTCCACCACAAATATATTAATAACAAATAATAACAATCGTCATTGTCGACACCAGCCCGCGGCCGACCGCCGCTGGACGCGCCTGGCTCCTTAAACAGAAGACCTTTGTCATAATCTCCACGCTTCGAGTCTTGTAGTCGCGGAGATGGCAGTAAATTTTGATTGAATAACAGGAGAACGCTGCTGCCCATTACACTGAACATCCCTTGTCTGGTCCTCACAGCATCCACGGAGAGAAGATTAGATAGATTAGATAGCGCATGGATCCACACTAGAGACACCCCGTAGTCGACAAGTATTCCGGAAACATTTTCCAAAATATTTCCGGAATTAAAAGTAGCCTCGGTTTATGTTACTCATTGAGAAGTGCTCTATGTGTTAACGAAAATGCCGTCAAATTCGGTTCAGCTGTTTCATAATTCAACTCGGAAAAACAAATAGATAAAAAGTGGAAACTAATTTTTGAGTTTTGTTAATGTGCTAATAACTATATGACCTTAACAAAGAACTGAAAGGCCTTTATTTCAAAATCACAGACAGTTCATTCCTACATACAATTGCACCTTTTTCCCTGGTTCTCCGGTGGGGAATCGAACTCCAGTCTTCCGCGTGACGTGAAGGTAGCTTACCCGTTTAAGTCTATTTACCAGACATACTAAAAGACTAAGTACTGTTTGACCCAAGAGACAGTTCAATATTATTTATTTGTATTATGATGTAACTAAAATTTAAGCTCAAAAAAGTTAAATATAGCTATGAACAATATATTGTGCCTACAGGGTGTTTTAGCGTAAGCTACGGTCTTTTCAAACTTTGCATCTAATGCTTTATCCTATTATTTAAGTGCATTTATAGTAAATCCCTTTTATGAAGAAGGTCGATGTTCAGCTTTGGGTCTTTTTAGTACGGGTGATTGATTCCATCAGTCGGCAGCAACGTACTGCACAATGCATGGCAAAAGTTTGTATCGGCCAACTCAGTTATTTAAACAAAGCCGTCGAGTTGTAACAGTCCATAAACACACGCACCTTCTTCTTTCATCGGAGGGATACGTTTTTGTTCTATTTTGAGCTGTATTTTTTTCTATTGGATATACAATTAATGCACTGCCAACGAGTTTACAGAATCGCACCCAGAACCATTTTAAACCATGGCATGGTAGGCAACCCGTAGGCAGTTTGGGACTCTATTTAGAAAGCGAGAAAAATGGAACTAAAACATCAGATTTAATATTTGTGGTTGTATTATGTACAAATTAAATATAAGCGAATTGATTACTATTTTAATAAGAAATTGGACTTGATTGTACTCACACAATCTAACTTAACGTCAAATGACTAAAAATTTTACGAGATATCATCAAATCAAGCATAAGGGCTCGTAACCCTGGTATTTCTGGCATTCCATAGATAAGACGGAACTTATTGCACTTTTGCAATAATGTTTCGTACTGTCACCGCATCCGAATCTGGATAGATACGAGGCCTTGACAGCGAATCTTCACGGTAATAATAGGTATACGTGGGTCGATTAGATTTATCTAACACTGCCAGAAACATAGCTGATCTTGTTTTATTAGGTTTATCGTACGTATAGTAGAATGACTAAAATAAAAAAATGACTAAGTGACTGTATGAACTATAGTCTCTGCCTACCCTTATGGGATATCGGCGTGAGTGTATGTATGTTTGTATACTAGAAATTGGCGCATTTAGTTACCATTATATAAACTCTTAATCGACTGACATCTTTAACACAGACGGAACAAGATGGGAAATAAAGAGATATTATTATATCACAATCTTTCAGATTCATTTATCTCTTTTGACATGGCGTATTTATTTATTAGCGCTCCTAGTAAACTATGAGACCCTCAAAAAACTATACGTTGCCGTGTAAAACAATATTTTCTTTTATTTCCAGATATTGTTACGCGGGACTTAGAAAAAAGATTAAATTAGAGGTGCCACAATTACCCGATTTGGGTGAATCGTCCAAGGTAAACAATTTCTTCTAAAATCATTGTATACTTTTAACGATTGTATTACGTTGTATAATAACATTATTATCGTAACTTTATATAACAATTTATTATCATTACAACGCGACAAATACTTATCAGTGGTGCGGTAATTGATCGACTCGTGTGAACTGTAATTATTTGTAGGTAGCACAGTAGTTAAAGATACAAATTTAGCACGTTCCGTGTGACGTCATCGTATGAGCCAGTTGCACACCATATGAACTTAATATGTTTTATAAGGGTGAGAGTAAGAACCTTTTAAGATGTTAATTGAAGCTCTTCGCTGTTGGTCCGTTAACCGATACGACTATCGGCACTTTGACCGTCGAATCAACATCCGTCATCACGGAGTTCATCCATCCTTGTCCACCCTCGTGTTCTTACTGAGCTTATACAGAGCTGATACTGAGCTTATCGATCTGAGCTTGTACGATGCTCAGATCGATCTATTACTATCACTATGTTCAACTTATTGGCCATGATAGGTCTGTCAGCAATAATAAATTAGTCTCACTATAGCGTTGCATGGCTATTTTCAGAAGCTAGTGCTCAGTCCGGTAGTTATAATATGTTAAAGCATCCAGAAGGCAATAGAATAGAATAAAATAGAGTACATACTCTTAATTGCACACCACTAAAACAAATTTTACGTACGTACGTATCTATTTGTGACTAAATGAACGAACCGTGCAGTTTCAGGAGTGTTCAAACCCTTGCCTACGGTTCGCACTCGATCAGGCGCGCTCTATAAACTATGTTATGTGCATATTTAGCATTGCGTGATGATGGCTAAACACTTGGTTTACGAGTACCAATATAGTATTGTATATCTGATAATATGTTCTGTGTGTGTGCGTGTATCCAGACAAAAACGTGTTTCTCCATTGGGCTGCTTTATATACGTAGTCGGTCCCATAATAAACTGGCCTGATATAGTTCTACGTGACTTGTCGATACATGTTATGTATGAAGTGCTCACTCCCGAAACTATTGCTCTAATCGAAGATGTTTTAAGTGACCGCTGTTTGAAGATTAGAGAAATTGCAGCTAGACTTGGGCTCTCTAAAATTACCGTCTATCGTGCAATCTGTGAACATTTTCATATGAAAAAAGTCAGTGCAAGATGGATTCTGAAACTTCTTTCAGCTGTTCAGAGATAGCAGAGATTGCGCTGTGCTTCCGAGTTTTTGGATCTTTGTGGAGAAAACCCAAAGAGTGTGATCGAGCGACTAGTGACTAGTGATGAAATTATGGTCTTGTATTATGATCCAGAAAGCAATCGCGAGTCAATGGAATGGCGTTATAAGGGTGAAAAGCCACCCAGAAAGGCAAAGGTGCAACAATCCACCAAAAAACTCATGTGCACAATCTTTTGGGATTTCCAAGGTGTTTTGATGGTGGATTTTAAACAACACAATACAGTCGTAAATGGCGAATATTATGTTTCATTAATATATAAATTGCGAGACATAGTAAAAGAGAAGCGCAGAGGCAAGCTGTCTAAAGGCGTCCTGTTGCTTCACGAAAACGCCCCAGTTCACACTGCCGGTGTTTCGAAGGATGCAGTTTGTCAAATTCGGATTCATGGAACTGGAACATCCGCCTTATAGTCCTGACATGGCCCCGTCCGATTATTATTTATTTCCAAATTAAAGCGGGATTTAAGGGGAAGAAAATTTTCAAGCGATGAAGAGTTGCAGGCGACCGTCTTCAGTCATTTTCTAGACAAGGATTGTGCTTACTTTTATAAAGGCCTAGAGATGTTGGTTCACATATGTGAGAAGTGTATCAGTATTAGTGGAGATTATATTGATAAATATATTGATAGATATAATTTTAATTTATAAAAAAGGAGATCCTGCCAATATTAACAATTACCGCCCTATTAGCTTACAACCAAATGTGTATAAATTATTTGCTTCATATCAGGAAGACGCTTAATAGTATACACAGAGAACTATCAACCTCCGGAACAAGCAGGTTTTAGAAAGGACTTTTCAACTACGGATCACATACATACATTAAACTTGATAATAGAGGTTTGAGGTATGTAGAACATAATAGACCACCCTATATAGCTTTCATTGATTACGCGAAAGCTTTCAACTCTATATCTCACATTAGCATGTGGAAAGCCCTTCACGATTACGGTGTACCAACTGAAGCTATCGAGCTTTTAAAAGATTTATGTAGTAAAAGTCTTAGTTGTGTAAAAATGGAGATATAAATATTTGTAGATATAAATTAATTAATTAATTTGATTATATTAATTAATTTGGCTCTGATATAAATATTTGTAGAGGTGTGAGACAGGGTGATCCTCTCTCACCTATAACTGTTCTCTAAAACATTATGAAATCTTTAAAATGGGAGCGAAGAGGGATTTATATTGAAGGTGAATTTTTGAGTAACCTCAGATTTGCTGATGATATTATACTTTTCTCTGAATCTGCATCACAGTTGGAAGAAATGATCAACGCACTTGACAACATCAGTACTAAAATAGGTTTAGAGTTAAATACCAATAAAACAAAAGTTATGACAAATTACCATACAACACCTATTTATCTCAACAATAGATCCCTAAATTATGTACAGGAATATACATATTTGGGCCAACAGATATCATTTAAAAAGTCCAGATATCATGATGAATTAAATAGGAGGATATCAATCACTTGGAATAAATTCTGGGGTAACAAAGAAATATTAAAGTCAAAACTTCCAGTAGAACTAAAGAAAAAAGTTTTGGATTCATGTCTGCTTCCATGCCTCACCTATAGGTGTCAAACCTGGATATATAACAATTACACAAAAAATAAAATACAAGTTTTCCAGAGGTCAATGGAACGTAGCATATTAAACTTAAAAATAAATGACAGAAAAAAGAACTCAGAAATAAGACAAACAACGAAGCTTATAGATGCTTTGGAGCACTGTAGGAAACTTAAATGGAATTGGGCATGTTGCACGTATGAGTCAAAAAAAAAATGGACAAAAAATGTCATCACTTGGTCGGGACCGTTGGGAAAAAAGGAATAAGGGTAGACCCAGGGAAAGATGGATAGATGAAATAAAGGAAGTTGCAGGCAAAGATTGGATTATTAAAGCAAAAAAACTGAAAAGTGTGGAGTAAAATGGAGGAGGCCTTTACTCGTTGAGAGGTCCCAAATTTGTTGAGAGGTTCACAATGGGCGTGAAGCAACCACGATATCTATTCAAGTTGTTTGATAAAGGTGTAAAATTATTTGATCCGGGGGCTGTTTAGGCTATATAATATAATAATAATATTGATAAATAAAATTGATATCGTTTCATTTTCTTCGTTTCTTCATAGTGAGGCTAATTCATTATGGGACCAACTACGTACATCTGCGTATGAATAATTTTTACATTCCTAGTAATTCATTGAATCTTTATATAATGTTACAGGAATCAACTACAACCCCAAGAGAAACTGAGAGAATCATTTGTGATTGGGCAGAATCAAAGTTAGGTAAGTACTGTAATATGAATAATAATTCACACTAACTCATTACTGTTAATTAAAAAAATATCTAGTATTGTTTTTTTTAATTTATTAGAAATCGATTTCTAGAATATGAAACATATAATATACCAAAATTATAGTCTATATTTATTATATATTTATAACATTTTCAACAAATTTACAGATTAAAAATTTAGTATCTCTATTAATAACATATTTATATCTATATTAATAGTGAACTTTGCAAACAGACACCAGTTTCAGCAAAACCAAAGTTTCAGCGTGATTTTGAACTTACCGAAAACGTAACCGAAAATTCGATTAGATACTAGTTGTTATATCGCTTAAAGTATCGAATAGGCTATGAGCTTCGTACATTACTACTATTACTTTGTTGGTGTGGGCGAAGTTTTAATCATCGCCAGCCGGTTGTGCTCGGTGATTCGGCATACACTAGCTAAAAGGGATAAGTTAGACAGCACGAGACTTCACCGCGAACGAATGCGCGACCGACCCCTACGGCCGGGCGCATAGGCAAAAAGTACGCGTGCCGTTTTTAGAGTGCAAGCCACACATGATGGTATGCATCAGAAATTTTCTGCACGGTGAAAAAAATAACATGGGACTTATTGCCCTTCCGATGCATTTCCTAACTGAAACAATATTAGTTCCTGGAAGCGGCCATTCAGGGAGCCAATAGAGCATAGGTTATAAAGCACAATTTAACTTTGGGTTTTAGCTTTATCCGTGTTCGCGCTTACCTTTTACTGTAGGCTTAGGCAGCTTTTATCTTTGTATTTTAGATTTAGGACGATGTGCCTGCGTGACGTCGTATAACGCCGACACCCCAGTAGATGTGACCGGTGTATTTGAACATTTGGCGACGGCCGTCTTACTGCCACAATCCACATAAAGAATACCCGGACGCCAGTCCTTCGTTGATTAACAGAATGCACCGCTGGCAAGTGAGGTTGCCTTGAGCCTCTAGATAGTAGTGGTCCCCTTATTCCGACTATGTTATAATAATATATATTTTATATTATTAAATATGAAAGGTATAGTATAGTGAATTAACGCGACTTTTAAATTAGTTTTATTTTTCAGTTTTTTAAGTAACTATTATATTTAGGAAGAAAATGATTTTGTTTGTGGTGTGTTAAGGCATAAAGTTCCCGAGCATATCGGAGCTAGGTCGGCACTTGGTGTCGCTCAGCACGCATTTTGCGCCGCCCGGACCCGCTAGCACTTCTCCGCCACCGCTACATCAACCTCACGGTACGTATACTTGCCTAAGAATAGACTGGAAATTATATTTGATCTCGTTGCCTCTTACTCGCATAGTATTAATTATTAGTGGATGCAAAGGACAATGAGTTTGTACTTAGAGATTTAGAAATAACGTTTGTACGTCATTTCTAAATCTCTTCTTTATTGGTACAAATCATTTCCATTTTCATCAATGTGGCCAGATGGTTAAGTAGAAAATGCATTTAAAATGAAAAAGATAACCCCTGAATGGTTTTAAATGTGTGTGGGGTACCGTTAAAACTATCTCAAGTAGTCTAAAAAGGCTGAACCGAATAATTGACTAAAACCGATTCCGCTTTAACAATAACCGGAAAATGGTATTCCTGCCAACAAGCTGTGTGAAAAGCATTGTATCTGGCAACACTGATTTATTATACTTAAATAGTTTACGTAATACGAGTAAATTCAGAGCGCTCTCGTTTCGATGGAGTGAACGCAATCGAAACTAACGCCGCGCGCCGTCCAATTACGTTCATAATACTTCTTGTCACTGTCGAGAAACGTCCGAATAAATTTAGCAACAATTATGAATGTATTCATGTTCACCAAACAATACATAAATATAACAAAAGACTGATAGAAACGCGTATTTCTGCATCTATGTATTAAAACATTATAATTCAAATTTTTAATCTGACTACCCTACAACAATTTATAACAAAAAATATATTTACAAGAAAGATTTTTATATTATTTTCAAGTTTTTATTTTCTTATGATAGATGTCAAGAAAAACAAATTATGCTTGCGGTTTGGAGTTTGTCCCATATATTTAACGTTAGCGGAAGAATATCGGTGTAAGACAGAGATGTCAATGGCATTCGTTGGCGGCACGTGCATTAATTCTTTACTTATTTGTGCATTCTCCCCATAATGTTCGCAACGAATAAAAACGCCGACACAGTTGTGTCTGTGCACTTGCCTTCACTGCCCTTGATTGGCCACCTGTGGTACCGATTGGTGGTACATTTGGTTTGTACGAATCTATGATTGATGGGAATTGGAATTGAAAATTTGTGGGAATATGTCATTGTTAATGTGACAAAATGGTATTATAAGATTTACTTAGTTAAAGTTTGTAAATGTACTTTTGTGCATTATTTTACTTATGATGTCCGAGCCAATCCAACATACATGTATTAAGTTTTCAATTTCCATTAACGTGGTAAATTTATTTTCATTTTATTCTAGCCCAACTAGACGAAACGCCGAGCCAACAACTAATAAAACACCTGAAGCGAAAAATACAAGTGAGTTAAAATATTTTTTTACATCTCGTTCCACATGGTCACTGGAATTCTGTTACTATTAAAACATTATGACTTAAGTTCGCCCCCTTAACTATCAATATTGTATTTTTTTGTCAATATGCATGACATTTCTAGTCATAATGTGTTCTAAGTATCCCTGATTAATTGTTTAGAGTGCGTTATGCAATCATTTTGATTGGCATTAGCTAAAATGGTAATTCACCGGTCATGCTGGTTGAACTATTGTCCAATGGAACAGAGAATTTCCAAAACATACCCAAGTTATAATAAGCAAACTTTACCCAGTAGTAGACAAATTATGACTGACGTTAATCTTAAATTTTTGTGCGCAGACGCAGGGCACGCCTGGACGGCCCAAGAAAAACAAGGGGCTAGAAGTGTCGGGAGAGTCCCCACCATCCACATCGTATACGCTGAAACACGAGAGCGAAACCGTACCTGAGCCCGGTTTCGGCTACCAGCCCCCCTACGTGCCGCTGTACGAGGTACGTCCGCCCTACCCCGCGTACGGTGCGCCGCCCCGTGCGCACCCGCCGCACGTGCCCGGCACGCCACACCCCACCATCCCGATGCAGTACCGGCCCGACCCGTACGCGTTCGAGCCATCATACGCGCCACGTGACCTCACGCGACCCTCCGAAACACACAACCTGCCTATTAACCTGAGCAGCGACGCGTCTCTTGACCTGTCCACGGAGCGTTCGGAGTGGCAGCGCCGTCGGCCGCCCGAGCCGCCGCCGGCGCGCCTACCATTACCCGGCAAGAAACTCATTCTAGAGACGTACCAGAGCGAGGCGCGCGCCAACTCGCCGCGTTCCTCACACACCGAGCCGCGCGCCCACCATACCGCCAGCAGCGAGGAGTTCCCGCGCACCGAATATCTACCCAAGAAGATGCGAGCCGCCGAGATCCTGGGCGGCAAGCTGGCGGCTGCGCGCCACGCGCTCACTTCCACTGCGACTCCGCCGCCCGAACCGCAACTCCCGCCGCCGCCCGCTCGTCCCGAGGTTGCTTTTTTAGAGGATCCAAAAAACTTAACGAGCCGGTCCAAAAGCACCGCCGCGGCGCTGGCCCGGGAGGAACAGGAGGCGGCGAGTCCCGCACGAGTGGTGAAAGCTCGGATGTCTGACACCCAGCTGCGGAAACCGAGCGGCCCCACGAGCGGACCGTCGCCGGAGCGGACGGGCTCGCCCGATCGCCTCGTCACGCCCGACTCGTGTTGTGGCCTCGACGGGATCAACATTAGGACGGGGATGATCTGCGAGGAAAAACACTCCGAGATTCTAAACAGGGAGCGAGTAATCAGCATTTGCAACATAGACAAGCACGACCTGGACGACTACTTGAACGAGGGCAACAGTCAAGAGCACGAGGAGGAGTTGTTGCAGTACTTTCATCAGCAACGCGCGCAACAGCCGCCCGGGGCGGTGAACACGACCGCCTCACACACATCAACAACTTTTTTAGAAGCAGGTCAGGACCCACAGGACGACCATAGCCAAGGCAAAAACGAAAAAATATCTCAATTACGAGAATTATTAGCCAAAAATCTGAAAAATCAAAGTGGGTCCACTTCACAAATTTTCCCGAGTCAAGGAACTCAACCTTCACAGGAAAAATCACACAAGCCTGTAAACGCTAAGCCTACGATATCTGAGAGCGCTTTTAAAACAGTCCCGGTCGGCAATGACACACTTAAAGACCGACCGACGTTGACGAATCGGATCGATCATAACATCAATAAGCATTGCAGTTCATTGCCGAATGAAAATGGAAATTGTTTACCATACCCGAACGACACGACATCCGATTCTATGTTGACAACACGTGAAGGACCTCAACTTTACAACGGGCATTGTAATAATGATTCTCAAAGTCCGACGACTAGGACCCAACAATACGAGTTTGTACCAATTTCTGATGAATGTCATTCCCCTGGAAATTTTCATTCCAAATCACCTTTAGGGTTTACTCAAAGAGGACAAAGCCCATCGAAAATGAATAAACCTATAATAATGGGTGGTTCATTACAAACTTCACCAATTTCTCACAGCACTGCAGCGAGTCCATTCGTGAGCCCAAGAAACACTCCAGTACCACGGTCGCGCTTGTGCCCGAGGCCTATACCTAAACACAACGAAAGAAAAAGGCGTAATCTTCTTTCTCTCGGCGTGGTCGAGCCATGCTCTAAACCTTTTGCGATACCAAATGATCAAAAGTTTATGACTAAGACATCATTATGTGGCACAGGAAAGTACTGTCAACCTATTTCAGCACCTCCGTCACCGAACATACTGACTCATTATAAAAACAGTATGTACACATGTCCATCTGCCATTTCCAATGGCTCCAATAATGTTTGTCTTAATTTTTTACCAAATACACCATTTCGGGATCAAATAAATGGAGAACAACCATTGTCTGCAGATCCTTTGTCGAGTGAAGTTAGTCAGTTTTTTCAAGAATCGCTTGTGACTTATAGACCAGCACCGGACTCCTTTAGATCACAATCGGTGCCTCTCAAACAGGGTCTAAGTAATATGGGCATTTTGAGTTACAACAATACGCCCGTAGGGTCAGTGCCACCGACGCCCGTGCCCAATGAGTTTTGTGATTTCGGATCTCTCGCTGACACCTGCGACATATCCAAAGCAGGTCTCAACCGAGAAACCCTCGACAAAATATATGACGCTATCGATAGCAGTAACGACGTTCTAGCTGCAGACGGTACCCAAAATATTATGAATTCCAACGATGCTTTGACTAACGGTTGTGATCCTCTACCGGAACATCAAATACTCTCTGATGAACAATTGTCTTCGATCATTCCAAGCGGCGACGACATACTTGAAAGGGACAATCAGTTCAACACCTCATTCACGAGCGATACAGCGCCATCTGATAACGTGGAGGATTTTCTTAAACGAGCGAATAGTATCGAGTTTGATTTGACAGATCTGGTGTCGGATAAAAACAAGTACTACACCTCGCGCTCGGTCCCGAGCACCCCGTTGCCATATAAGCGTACAGCGCCCAATTTGCAAATAGACCCGCGTCGTTCCAGGGAGCTGTTTGCATCTGAAAATTATTCTAATGTATCGAACGGCATATCATCGAAATCTGTGCCGTCGACTCCTCAGTTTGCCGAGGAAAGAAACGTCTTTAGCTACAGCAATAGAGATTTTCTTATCAACGGTAACTCCGTGTGTGGTTCTACTCAAATCCACGACAGCGTGGTGGATAATGACCAGGGACTTTCGTCACCGCTACGCGACATGTTGCGAGAGGATATACTCGGCGATCCGTTGACGCCCGCGTTGTTGGCCGACCTCGACAAAATGGAGGGTCCTCCATATGTCGATCTCTAGTCAGCCTTTTTATTACTGTATATATGTAACTAATGTACTGTATATAAGTATAATTTTAGTTTGGTTTTCGTTTGTACAGATACCGGTAAATTGGATGTCTTTACAGAGTACAATGTATTTCTATGCCTTCAGTGAAGGCACGTGCTAAGGTGTGCATACCTAGATTAAATTTGTATCGCACACTCACAGACATTGAGTCAATACAATGCACTATAATATTGTGATAATTAATGCAACTTCAATTATTAGAAATAAGCTGGTAAGTTCTGAAAAATATAATGGATTGTATAGTTATTTTATGACTTGCAAGTTACGTTTATACATAAGAATTATGTATTCGTAAATTAAAAGGAGAATGGTATATTTTCCACACTCTTTCAAAATTTAATTGAAAAATAATTTATAGATAATATTATAAAGATTTGATTTCTTATATTATATTAAATTAAATATTACGCAAAATTGATAATCGTTAATCCAGTTTTAAATAATATTGTCGTTATTGTTATTAAAAACTAATTGACAACATTTTGATTCACTCGATATATCGAGTTATTTTTTTTACTAGAATGCTAAGGTTTGCATGTGATTTACGCGGCTAGACGCGTTGGCATGCATTCCTTGAATGTGATATAGTGACCACGTTGTAAATTTTGAATTTATGTACATATTATTTTTACTTAAATCGATAAGGAAGATTATTTGCAACGTTCTGGTCGAAGTGAAATTTTATTTCGTTGTACTTTTGTAGTACCAATCTTACAATTAAGGCGATATCATTCATTAAGTAATGTTAAAAGGTTTGTTGGTCAGGTAACAGTTTCTAAACCTATTCACTCAAATATTTTACGAATATTTAGTACTGTGCCCGGTCTTATCAATATCGAGATTTAGAAATCAACAATCTTAGGTTTTGTAGAGCGTCGTCTGTGTTTCTTGTATTTGTATGACGTATTTCGGCAGATTTTCATATGTTGTGCAAGTTAGCGTGACCTTCTACAAAGCTAAAGCTAGTGCTAGTCGGTATAGTCAATAGTTTGATTCTAATCCTCGATTTGTAACGGCCAAGTACTACGAGGGCGGGGTGAAGTTTCCGACGTGATAAAAAAAAACAATAAGATATTGTTACGGGTCGGGGGTAAATTAAATGCCGCTGGCGTGAAAAGGTCAATTTATGTGCGTAAAAAGAAGTATCCGAATCGCAGATTATAATCAGTAACCATCGTCCAAGCAAATATTCGTAGAAAGCTTCCGTAAATAACGTATTCCAATCCCAAAGTAGGTTTCAGTATTCGATAGTACACACGGGTACTCGTAGTCGTCAAGTCTTCCTTTCGCCTATGTTCGCTCCGTATAGTTCCAATCGCTAGTTGAAATGTATTTATAGTCTGTATGTGCTTGTATTTATAGTCTGACCCCAGGCTTCGTGAACAAACGTGGCCCGCTGGAAACCGTGGGAATATACAGCGTCAGCACGAGTAATAATAATAAGTCCCAGCGTTGGTAGACTTTTGACCTTATGTCATAGCTATACGGTTCATTACGTTAACTTTAGGCACCGACTACCTATCGCCTGCGCGCGAGCCAAAAATAGCGCGACAAGGTCAGTGAACCGCGCATCACAATATTTTCATTTCTCAATAACTTTGTAATGTCCATCAAGACTAATTTTTTCATGACATGCTCTAATGCAGTAATACTATTTTTATAGTGCAATTTGTCAAGTTCCTTAAAATACTCTTTTACAAAATTGATGACTTCCTCGTTATTCTTAGATGTTTTTACCTCCGAGTCATTTTTTGAAGTTAGGAAACACATTTGTTTCCTTACTTAAAATAATAGCAAAAAATAGTCGCTGGTGCTAAATCTGGTAAATTTTTTCGATCATTTCAGTAATTGTAAAGTCAACGGGGCGTCTTACATGTGGTACAGCATAAATGCTCCTACGACTTTTTTTAAATTCAGAAACTTATCATTTGACTGTAAAATATGATGGTGAAGCTTCAGTGTTGAATCAGGCCGAAAATTTTTCACTCCGCCCTCGTATATTCACAAATAACATTTAAAGGTCTAAGTTACTTGTGCTGTGAGTACAAGTGACTTAGACTTACTGATATTTTGTATTTTTTTTTAAATTAAATGGCACAATCTAATGGGTAACTAATTACTACTGCTTAAAATGATTTAAAAATACATCATACAATCACGCCTTTTTCCCTGGCTCTCCGGGGGAATCGAACCCCGATCTCCCGCGTGACAGACGGGGATATACTACAGAACAATTGAGATGGACAGAGACCACTTCTTTCCACTTGCTACAAGTAAAATGGCTATCTGTAGCCCATTTATCGCCCCTGTGGGAATCGAAATTTGTCGGGTGGCGAACCACAAGGCCGCCATTAGTATAAGGTTCAAAGGTGTTATAGTTCCTCATTGCATTCCAACGAAAAGCGAGGGTAAAACAGATTCACCCAAACAAAGTCCCGCATGCTTGAGTGAGGCTAGCCATTATCTTGGGTCTAGCCATATAGCCATTAGCGCGGCAGCCACTGGCTTAGTGGAGAGGAAAGGAAACAGGGTGTGGTAGTAAAGGTGTATTGAGCTAGGAATATGGAATTTGGGAAAAGGTCTATAGGATACTACTATATCGGAGAATATACTATAAGGACTGCAAAGAGACAGTAGTAGCTCGGGAGGCCAGGGTTACTTACCCGTATACTTAAATCTATTTGCCGGACAAGGTAAAAAACTCCTTGACTAATGAATGAATTTAAACTGTCTATTATTAGTCTTCTTAGTATAAAATCGTCAGACCATTTCATGTTAATAAACACCGTCTGAAAAAAGACGTAAATTGTGTTTGTAACATAAACTTGAAGTTCGATATTATGCTTACTTTTAAGAGGTAGTGATGTACCCGTGTTTCGATAGTATACGAAAAAAATTCTAAGACATATTTTCCCTGCAGCAAATTTGATGAGCTCAATTGACGACTAAATACATAAATGATCGTAAATACATTAATTGGTTTCGGAAACTAATTAAACTCGTACTAATGATATGTGTCTCGTGACAATATATGTATATGCTCGTGGTAGGTAAATCACAAAGGAACATCGAAGTTTTTTTATGATCTTTTATGTATAAATTTGATAGTGATAACTACAGCTAACCACATTACAACAACAATTTTCATATGAAAATAGCGAATGTGTAGTTATAGAATTTAACCAGACCAATGCAGCGTGCCAAGCACGCTTAGATAATAATAATTGATGTTTCTTAAGAAAGAATAAATAGTATATAGTTTATGAAAAATGAATTTATTGTAAGTTAGCACAAAGATTTAATATATTTTATTATCACGTAGGAGTTTTACAGATATACTAAATTTACATTGATCGCATCGAATGCGGAGTCAAGTGTTGAACCTGCCATAGTTTGTGCAGTGAGCTTATAGTTCGTTCCTTTATTAGATTTGTCATGAAGCCGATCCTTTAAAATTCGTTTTTTCAGTAGTACAACACTGATGACGATGTAAAAAACATCATAATACTTATTGTTACTAATATAATAGATAAATAGTGATACCAGTCCCTAAGGTGGTTGTTTCAGCCAATGAAGGCAAAGTGAAAGGTTGGTAGGCCTAATATGCGAACGATAGAGATGTTCACGAATTTTTGAAACTCTTTTATTATATAAACAAATCCTTAACACGTTCACGCCGGCGCCGATTTTCATTTGATTCACCCAACGGCGACACACAAATCTATGTCGCCCTTCATCTGGCGGCGCGCATTTCTCGCGTGTTCAGACTTGCACGCGCGTCTTGTTTCCTCAGTAGTACATT
>WUAW01010863.1:481-11131 GCA_017165845.1 Thaumetopoea pityocampa
ATCATATATTATTACAATGTTTCCGTGCAAATAGTTCCAAATATTCGTGTGCAGCACCAACATAATAATAGTGTCATTCCATTCCATCCCCGTGGATGTTCTGAGATCTAGTTAAAGGACAATGTGCAGCAGCGTTGTCCTGCTATTCAATCAAAATCTACTGCGATCGCCATCTCACCTGCTGAGCTGGAGATTATGGCAAATCCCTCCATTTTGAAGAGACCATATGCCCAAGTCTAGCAGTTTACTTCCAACGACTGATAAAGATGATGATTTCTAAAGGTGGCTGTCTAATCAATAAATAAATCTGTACTTATATGCCGATTTATATTTTTATACATATATTACTAGCTTTGCCCGCTGCTCCGTCCGCGTGATTTTCGGTTTTCTACTATGTGAGAAATCCCGAAACAATCATAAATTTACACATAAAGCCATTGAACCACATTTACGTGAGCTCTCGTACCTTAACGGAGGCTACTAAAACTGACATCAAGCTGTATCTTCAATTCTACTGGAACAATTTTAATGAAATTTTGGTATTTAAGTCGGAATGGCATATTTAAGAGTATAATAGTTGGACCAAAATCTACATGCTGGTTTTAGCATGGAGCTCGAACAAACAAACAAACATCGACAGATTTGATTTTAGAAACCCTTAATTAGTCAATCTGAGTAGGTTTTTTAACAGTTTTAATTCAGAAAATTTGACAATTAACAACTTTACAATAGTATAGAGATAGATTATGGAAAGATTTATATATTATACGGGGAATTTCTCTGCTCATAAGATCTTCAATGAGAACATTCGCAGGAGAACCAGAGTCACCGATGTGACTCAAAGGATTGCAAAGTTAAAGTGGCAATGGGCGGATAATAATAACTGACAGAATCGATGGACGATGGGGGCATAAAGTGCTGGAGTGGCGACCCCGAACCGGAACATACGGTACTACGGGTCGACCCCCGACTAGGTGAAACGATGACTTCGTTAAAATTGGACAATCGGTAGAGACGGCTAATAGCTATTTGGTGTGGCCATCATTAAAAGAGGCCTGTGCCCAGCAGTGGACGGCTGTGGGCTGATATGATAATGATATATTATTTTTCTGTCTCGTATTACTAATTCCGATTTATAATAGATAGAGTTCGCTTTCCAACTCCATTTTCTCCATTTGTATAATGGTTAACATATTTTAACATAATCAACAACATTTAATCAGGTCATAGCCCAAAGAGAACTAAGCAACTCCTATCAGCTTAGGTTTCTCTTGATTAGCACATAAAGTGGCCATACATACCATTTCAATTACTTTTCTGGAGTATTATTATTTACTACATAGCAAACACCAAGACAATAAATAAATCAGATAATAGAGTTTCGTACGTGGTCAGTGCATAAATATTGATCATTGGAAGTCTACATAAAGTTCAATGGCTATAAATATACATTGTAACAAATAAAAAATGCGAGTTGACTGGCTCACAATAACACCCCTCCACCATTGTGCTGCTCAAAATCAAAACTTAGTAATGTAAATTTGTTACAATTAGATTTTTTTTTTCAGATTAAAACGTTTTTCATCTGTATTGATTTTGTGTTGATTTATTTTTTCAGATAAAAAAATAGAAAGAATTGCATTACCTATTAAAATACTAATAAATATAAAAGGTGTAAATGTATGGTTTTCGTAAAAATCATTTTTCTATAATTACATACATAATAATGAATGATGTACCCAGTATGTTAAACGTACATCAATTTCAATTATCTTATTATTAAGAATTTATGGAACATATGGTGAATAGGTGCAACAATTGTATGAATAATAAAAAGAATCACTGAAAATTTTCATGCCTTCGACCCATCGATTAAGGCTTTGCGTTATCTCTTAGTCGATGAAAATTAGAGTTTTATTAAATACATAGTTACCTAATTTGTTTAATTTGTTTTTTTTTTTAATTTCAATATCTAGAAAAAAAATCTAAATTTAAAAAAAATATGAATTACCTATTAAAATACACTTTAAAATACATGGTTTTGAAGAAAAAAAATATATTCTAAATTTAAAAAAATATGAATTACCTATTAAAATACACTTTACATACATGGTTTTGAATTTAAACAATCGCGTTACATCCGCACATTTGTGGATGCGGCAATTCAAAGGTAAATGAGAGCGTCGTATCTGCGCGACAGAATCCGGTGGGTCCGTGTGTCGTTTCGCTTGTCCGATTTGCATAGCGTCGAAAGTTCACAATCAGATTTGGCTCATCAGCCTACGGGGAGTATAATTCTTCGTTCCATCTGGCGTCTTCCTGTATCTACCCCATTGCGGGGCTCTTTTTGTCGGGGGCCGGCCGCCGGCGCTGTCCGCGATACATAAATTTTCACGATCGGTCATCCTTTAAAAACAAGTTTATCTCTTTATCTGTAGGAGAGCAAGTTAAAGAATGGCTTGGCCGTGCGTTACCCCCTCTGATTCGTTACGTATTCAAATTATTGCGCCATCTTGTTTTTGCGTTCATTTGTTTCTCACAAACATAAATAACTCCATGGCTATTGACTGTTGGACACCGGTAATTACTTTCGTGTTTTCAAAACTGTTGTACTTTGACAAAAGAGTACAAGACAAAAGTATCTAAGTATTCACAATTATTGATCACAGACAATTCAACCTTTATCTAGAAAGCAAATTAAAGTGTAAACTTCATAATTGTTAAATTGTCAAAGTTTGTCGAAATGTATACATACTTTTTAATTTCTAAATAGTTTTACGACTACTTATGGCCAATTCGCTAAACTTAATTATTATATATAATATAACTAAATAGTAAATAATATAACTAAATTGCACATTGGTAGTGTAGCGCTAGTAGACACGACTCGCGATCAAAACGGTCGTGGATTCGACCCGGTCGCCTACCACTGAAATATTTCAAATTCATGTATGATGTACATTTTAAACAACAATGTACTCATTTGAAAAAAGACTTCGTGAAGAAACTTACATGCCCGCATAAGTGTATGAAGTCTACTGACCCCCACTACACTAGCGGGGTAAGACTATGTCTTATTACCCATCTTATTAGGCGAAGCTTAAACCGCATTAATGGTCACGAATATTGACTGGAAATGATGATGAATATGATAATATATGTTATGATGATATTATATGTTATGATGATATTATATGTTATGATGATATTATAGCATAATTTTATAACAGTGCACGCTAAGTACGCGACGCGTATTAATTGAACCTACAACACAACGTGCACAGCGAACATATCGTGTGATGATTTTTTTTAATAAGAGGGGTAACCGGGCAAGCGCTTCAATTGACGGTAAGTGATCACCGCTGCCCATAGGCACCCGCAACAACAGAAGGATCGCACGTGCACTGCTATCCTTTAAGAAAAGTGTAAGCTCGTTTCTTGAAGGTCCCCAAGTCGAATCCGCTTGAAATATTCGCCGCTGGGAGCTCATTCCACAGGATTTTGTTACGTGGAAAGAAATTGTGCAAGAAACGCACAGTGCTAGATCCCAACTATCCAAGTGATGATAGTGAAATTTTAAATTTAGGCGAGATGTGCGGTGATGGAATTCAGTGGCCAGAATTAGCCCAAACAATTCCTCAGTACGGTAAAAAGCTAAAATTATGTACAGCGTGCAAGTCTGAACAGGGCTATCTTCGTACCTTATTATCATGACCGTGCATCCCAAGTCATAAATTTCGAGTTCGATTCCAGGGCACGCACCTTTTGACTTATGCGCGTATTAATAATCGAAATAATGCGTGTATTAATAATTAATTATCACTCGCTTCAAACGATGAAGGGAACATCACGAGGAAATCTATAAGCTTGAGAGATTTTCTCTACGGCGTGTGAAATCCACCAACCCGCATTAGGCCAGCGAGGTGAACTACAGCCTAATCCCTCTCATTCCAAGAGGAGACCCATGTACTGCAGTGGGACAATAGATAGGTTGATGATGATGATTATGATGATGATATCGAACTTTTAACACTTACATCCTTGGATTCATATCTAAAGTAATGGGATTGTAAACTCGAAAGAAACTGTTAAACGCACTGCTTCATTAAGAAGGCCTTTATACTTTTTTATTAGAACTTTTGTAGCACGAATGAAAATATTTACCCAATCTACCATTTCAAAGTCTTTCAATATAAAAACAAACGTCTCAGGTCGCTTTTATCGACTGTAATACTTGGCTGTGCGAGTCTATGCCTAATTAATTGACTGCGTCGTGTGGCTAAGGTCTGCCCCTTGACGGGACTTCAGACAGGTCGCCCTCGCAGAAGCCGTCTTGCAGCCCTCGTGTGATCCCGCTGGATAATTAAATAATGAAGTTTAAATTTGGACTTTTGTTGTGTCCCTATATAGTGTGTGCAAATATTGGTGGAAAATTATAAAGCCCTGAGAGAGTGAACGGTTCAACGCAGTACTAATTGTAAAACCTATAGGCAACGCAAAGCTATATTTCAATAAGTAATAATAAATCGATATTAATCATCATAATTATCCCCAGATCATATTCGTTCCTAATACAGGAACACGGACCTGTCCTTATAAGGACAAATAAAGCCGTTATAAGGGGAAGGATAATGCGGGTCGGTAGACATCACACACCCATACAGGCATGCAGATTTCCTCGTGAAGTTTTTAATTTAGACCGTACATTACTTTGAAATAACTCAGTGGTGCGGGATCAAGTTCGGGATCGCGATCGAAAAAATCGCGGGTCGTGCTTAGTACCTTAACCACCAATGTACTTATCGGTATCAATATTCCTCCTTAAATGCTACTCTCAGTAAAAAAGCCCTATGCATTCGAATTCACACGTTAAAACCGCGATTCAGTTTTAATGTGCATTACAATCAATACTGCCTACTGTGAACAATTAAAGTTAATAATATTTACGTTTAAACAATTAGTGTTATCAACTTTGTGCTAACAAGCCTGATTGTGAATTAATAAAAACATATTTAGACAATATCATCATCACCAGCCTGTGAAAGCCCACTGTAGGACGTGGGCCTCTTCCCTAAGATAGACAATAGTCTAACAATACATTTTTATATATTAAGTTCCCCCGTTTTTTTTTTACTCCATGTCACTCGGGATAATTTAAAGCTTCTAAAAATATTCACGCATCTGAATTGGATTCAGGTATTTAGATATAATTATAGGATTAAAACAAACACACACATATACAAACTTTGTACCTACTATGAACCCTGAAAACAATACTCTTCTTTCAGTAGTTTTTAAGCAATCATATAAAACATGATTGCTATTTTATCTTTTTATCATAAGCTCACCCACCCGTTGTTAGACCTAGTAAAGACACTCCACCGGCCTGCCAACACCTGAAGATATAAAGACCGTCGAGGGTAGGAGTACATGCTGGAGCGTAGTGCATCGTGCAGTCAAAAATGATGCTTCACTTCGATACGATCTTCAGAAAAAACCGACTAAAAACACAGATATCAGAGCCATATCTTTGCTCAATATCAGAAATATTTACAATCAAGTTAAAAAGTTATTTCGAAATATCTCGTCTATTTACAGAAAAAGTTACAGTTCTGACCTTTTCGCCTTTTCCAGCTACATAATTATTGACGTCATAACTTTTCAATTCTATTTTAACATCGTACTTTCGATGACTGATTGGTACAGGTCAGTGCTTTCTGTGCCAATGAGTCCCGGGTTCGAATCCTGGTAGGGACAAACTTTGTGTGATGAGCATAAATATTTGTATTCGAGATATGGTGGATGTATTTATCTATTTATGTATTGTATTTATCTATATAAGTATGTATATCATTGACTAGTATTCCATACAGGGAATCCTAGTTTAGGTCTAGTTCAATATGTGTGAAAGTATCAAGAATATTATATTATTATTATTCTGTTCTGCAGCACTGACCATTAGAAGAGCAGTAAAAGATAAGGCACCACACATTCGAGACACGTCGGCTCATTAGAAATTGAGCTGATATGCACATTCACGCGATGGATAAGTTAGATGATGTGCGACCAGCTGAATGGACGACAATGAGATTGTAGNATATGTGTGAAAGTATCAAGAATATTATATTATTATTATTCTGTTCTGCAGCACTGACCATTAGAAGAGCAATAAAAGATAAGGCACCACACATTCGAGACACGTCGGCTCATTAGAAATTGAGCTGATATGCACATTCACGCGATGGATAAGTTAGATGATGTGCGACCAGCTGAATGGACGACAATGAGATTGTACATACATACACTCACGCCGATATCCCATAAGGGTAGGCAGAGACCATGGTATATACTACATACATACATACATACAGTCACGCCTCTTTCCCATTGGGGTAGGCAGAGACCACTTCTTTCCAACTGCTACGACCGTTCAATGTAGCAGAGTGACTATCCGCAGCCCACATTTCAAGACTGTGATTTTAATAAAGTACGTTTATTTATCTTATTGCGTAATTCCATCACTGTTATATATTAGAACACCAGCAGAAGGCTAATCATAGATATTCGCGTATAGGACAATATGTTTAATTTGATGGTATAACTTATTGTTTCAATGGTACACCGAAGAGCGTAGTGCAGGTCCACTCCCTGACAGGGAGTCCAGTCAAGGTCGTGGGCAATTGATAATTCAGGCGGCTCATAGCCGTTTAATCTGACGGTTATTGGGAGAGGCTTATATCCAGCAGTGAACGTCATTGGACTGATATCAGTCCAATGACGTTCATCATCATCATAATCATATGATTATAATGATGATGGCTTGTCGATTAATAAACAATATGTATGTCCCTTAAAATTCAAGTTCGATATATTTTTACGCATACCTTCTTAAAACTTTCGTAATAACCCGATATAGCATAAACAAAATTATTAGCCCGTTTTATAAACGATAACCCGTGCCGTGCCAACTTGCGATTTAAACTTGTCCATACAAGTTGCGCGGGTACTGGTGCAGCGACTTGTACATAACCACTTGTTTCATTTGTTTTAGTGCGCGCGTTATTATTTAGTACATAAATGATTATGTCGATGAAATTACGGAGTGACAAACAAAATATTTTCCTAATCGGATTGCCTAGCCATTAAATAAATGGCGCAAAATTACCATCTAATCGACAAGTTCTCGCTGTTTCATTTTACAATATTTGCGAAGTCAAGCTAACTGTAAGGAAAAGTGTAAATCTTGTGATTTGGGAGTGCATTACATTTTGAAAAAAAGCCCGATTTCCCACAAAGGTATTTCGTAACTGTGTAAAGAAACTTCTTGATTTATATCATTTTTGGAGAGAGCTCAAAAAATTGTAAGAAAACTCAGGTCACATTCAAGAATCGTGAAAATAAATTTAAAATAGACCTTGATTATTATTAAATATTATATATTACAGCATGTGCAATATCAAACATCAATAGATTTGATATTTGATATTGCATATGCTGATGCTTTTGAGAGAATGAAGATAGAGGAAGGTAAAGTATTTAAAAAAAACAGATAGAACCAGGTCAACTGGGATGCTTAGATGGTGTAGACAAAAAATTGTTCGAAAAAGAAGAAAGAGCTATCCAAAGACGATTGGAAGAAGACGAAAGGAATGTTAGAAATAGAGACTTATTGGCTATTGTGTCTACCTCTACTACAAATATTTTGGAATGTTCAGAGGGTTCGAAAGAAGAACAGATTCTGAATTCTGAACTCGGCTCGCCAGACGTTCCTTGTAAGGCAAAATTTTCAAAAAGAGGTAAAAAGAATCTCATAATATAACANGCTATCCAAAGACGATTGGAAGAAGACGAAAGGAATGTTAGAAATAGAGACTTATTGGCTATTGTGTCTACTTCTACTACAAATATTTTGGAATGTTCAGAGGGTTCGAAAGAAGAACAGATTCTGAATTCTGAACTCAGCTCGCCAGACGTTCCTTGCAAGGCAAAATTTTCAAAAAGAGGTAAAAAGAATCTCATAATATAACATGAGCTTGTCGCAGCTTTAGATCGATGCCAGTTAAGCATAAGAGACTCCGTTTACATTCTTCATGCCGTCGTAGAAGCACTTGATCTGAGCGGCGATGATTTTCCTATTAACAAATCTTCGATTCAGCGAATTCGTATTCAAGCTAGAAAATCTAAGGCAGAATGAATAAAAACTCACTTTCAGAATAATTTACCTGGCGTAGTTACAGTCCATTGGGATGGAAAGTTATTACCCGGATTAGATTTACGAAGTTCAAAAGAAGAACGCTTGCCAATTATTGCTTCTTTCAATGATAGAGAACAGCTTCTTGCAGTGCCAAAATTAGAGAGTTCTTCTTGTAAACATCAAGCTAAAGCTATATCAACTGCTCTCTTCGACTGGGAGGATTTGGACTTTATTATGAAGGCATAATAAAGCCCAAATAATGTGCTGCGACACAACAGCTTCGAATACTGGCCGTTTCAATGGAGATTGTTTTGGAGCAGACTTTAGAAGGAGAATTGTTGCTATTTGCTTCTTGTCATCATGTTTATGAGCTGGTCCTAAAAACTGTCTTCGATCCATTACCAGTATCCCGGATATTCGGATTTTCAAAACGTTCAGAGACAATTGGAAAAACATCGATTCCAGTAAAATTGCTTAAAACTGTCTCTAGATTTCATAAAAGGACATGTTGCTGACACAAACATAACATCATTGTTAATGTTATATAAGGCAGAACTGGACAAAAGAGAACGAGAGACTATTACCGCGAATTGGTTGAAATATGTGTAGTGTTTTTGGGAAGAGATACACAGAAGAAATTTAAACTCAGGCCCTCCGAAGCTATACATCAGGCAGGATGGATGACGAGAGCGATCTAGTCTTTAAAAATGTGTTTGCTTCAATCACAATTCAGAATGATTCCGAAAGAGAAAAAAGCTCTACAAGACGTTTGTTTATTTATCGTCACATTGTATGTTAGACCTTGGTTCGAATGCTCAGTGGCAATTAAAGCACCTAACCAAGATTTGTGCTTCTTAAAGGCGTTAAAATAGTACAAATAAATTGACGCAACTATTTCTAAAGCTTCTTTCTATAACAATATTTAGCCGGTATTTGTGGTATTTTTGTGAAGAAACAGTCATTCTATCACTTTCTGATGATGAAGTTGATAACCAAACTAAGATGAAAATGATCGCACCCTTAAAAAGAGACAAATGCTCAGATTTTATAAAACGCTATATCCCATCCAAGGAAGAACTATCCCAAATGTTGTTTGATAATTCTTGTTGTTGTTTATTTTGTTATTTAACCTATTTTTTCTTTCATATAAAACACTGTATGATTTTGTATAAAAAAAGAGCTGACAATTTCTATCTCGACTGCAGATCGACAAAATTTTCTTCAGGAAGATGTATTTTCTTGCGATGATAATACTGATTTTCTGGAAGCTAAAAGAAGAATAAGTCGTTTGAAGGTTGTAAATGATACTGTCGAAATGGCTGTCAAATTAATACAAGATTTTGACCAAGTTATCACGGCTGAAGAGAAGCAGTTCTTGTTACGCTGTGTCCAAGAAAATAGAAATTTGTATCCAAACTGTAAAAAATCTGTGCTAAAAGAAGTTACCCTGGCTGATTGTTATTATTTTATGTGTTTAAATAAAAATTAATATTTTATTTGAACTCTTATTCACTTTATTTGCATTGCATTTTGTATTTTTATAGCAGACCGAAATATCAGGTCAAATCACGATTTTTTATATACTTCATGGCTCTGTCGGCATGGGTTGCAATCATGCTAGAAATATAAAATTTTATATGATATTTGAGCACGTTTTACCGTTTATAAAAAATGTAGAGGATATGTATTTCAAATTTCAAGAAAAATATTTTTTTTCATCATATAAGGGACACCCTAATGTATATAGAATACATGCATACAGTTACGCCTTTCTTATTCTTGATTTATTTATTTNTTTTTTCATCATATAAGGGACACCCTAATGTATATAGAATACATGCATACAGTTACGCCTTTCTTATTCTTATTAGAGACCACTTATTTCCACCTGCTACGATCGTTAAATGTAGCAAAGTGGTATCGTTTAATGTACTATGGTTTCTGCCTACCTTTATAAGATATCGGCGTGAGTGTATGTATGTATGTATATAGAATAATATATAAATAGCACTTCTTTTTAAATTTAGAACTAACATCTGTCTGCATAATTCATTTCACTAGCAATCATTAAAATATTCTAAACTATAGAAACACTTAGCCACTGCTAAGCTTATAGTGTATGGATCATGACCATGTCTTGAGCAAATCTTGCTAAAACATCTAATTTCTTCACATTATTGCTATTTAGAATTCTGTGACGTAATCACTTCTAGTGGGGGATAATCTAATTTTATAATCCACACCACTTTCGGAAGGCAAAGATGCCAAAACGCTAGAAGCATTGTCACGTTAGATGGCAATACTAATTTATTGACCAAAGTAAATTCCAACGTCCTGTTAACCCGACAACTCCAATAAACGTTTCGAAATTGTTGCATAACATAGCGAACATGTTGGTATAATATAGCGAACTTCAAAATAAAATCCAACTTGCTTACTACCTATGTTAAACAAAT
>WUAW01010866.1:6539-16731 GCA_017165845.1 Thaumetopoea pityocampa
GATTAATAGATCCAGATGGAAATAAACATACTTGCTATTTCCAAGAATCATAATGAAGATACATGCATGGTGGAANACAAAAGATCCAGATGGAAATAAACATACTTGCTATTTCCAAGAATCATAATGAAGATACATGCATGGTGGAAATTTTCAGACAAATAATCGTTCATACCAACAACGTTGTCTGAGGTGCTAAAATTGATCCGATCCTCCCAATAGAGGAACACAGCGCGTGCATCGTGTTCCGTGTGTACGTCGGGAACAATTCCGTCGTATACAAATAAACGGTTCCGGAAGCAATCGCAGACATAAACTTGCCGACCAGGAACAACGACGTAGAAATTATTGGATAACCTGCAAATTTTAGAATAAATATCACTGGAAAGGTTAGAAGTGTATATTACATATAAAAATTTAGTAATTTCATAGTAATTTTAAAGTGTGTTTCACTAAAAAGTAGCTTTCTTTTTCTTTTCCTTTTTAGCTGTCTGGTATACATAATTATATAATTAAAATAAATAATTTACAATAAGTTTGTGGTCTTGTGATTATACAAAAATAATATATATAAAAGTGATTCGTGCATGATTCTTTCTCTCATGCCAAAAATACATATTATATTTCCTATAAAACATTTGACCCTTCGAGCCGCATTTAAAATTGCGAACTTATATGTGCGAACCGTTCACTTTTCCGAGATAAAATGACGTATATGTCACTCGCCAACTCTGACGCTATGGAAGAACACACTTTCAGAATTATAACATTACTAGCTTTTTCCTGCGGCTCCGTCCGCATAAACGTCGGTTTTCCGCTATATGGTAAATCCCGAAACAATCGTACATATAAAAAAGACTCAGAACCACTTTTACTTGAACTCTCGTACCTTAACAGCATATACTAAAACCGAGATCAAGCTGTATCTTCAATTCCACAGGAACGGTTTCGATGAAACATACCCCAGAATTTAATTTGAAATAGTACTTTTAAGACTGTAATAGTTTGGCTAAAATCCACTTACTGGTTTTTGCTTAAAGCTCGAACAACCATACAAATAAACAGACAAAAAAGCAAACCTCGACGGATTTGGTTTCAGAAGCCCTTAATTAGTCGATCCGAGTAGCTTTTCAATATATAATTTTTAATATCTTTGATTTATAAAAACTAACATTTAACAATTTTAAAATATTATAGATAGACTAAACATAATTAACACTTACCTTTTGGTATAAACGATTGCACTATACAAAAACTGCCAGTCATAAGAAACGAAAACATCAGCGGCTTTTTCCTCTTAAACTTCATCAAGATGAACACCAATAGGACACTAGCTGGCAGATCCGAGAACGACGTCAATGCGTAATTTAAGTACTTGTTCCCCTCTAACGATACAGAGTTTATCAACAGTCCATATTTGTTAAAAGTCGCCGTGATCCAAGCGCACGCGCATGCTAAGAAACGTAGCAACAGAGTCTTCGACGTAATAGTCATTCTCAAAAGACTTATTAAATTAACACTAGCGGCAGTCTTTTCACATTCAATTCCGTCAAGCATGTCTTCTTCAATGATTACATTGTTGATAATTGCAGCTTTTCTAAGAATATTTTTTGCTTCCTTTTTCCGTCCCTTTATCAATAACCACCGTACGCTCTCATCTAGGAATAAAGCGTAAAATATGAAAAGTAATGCTGGCGCGTAAATTATTCTTAAGAAATGTCTCCAGTAAGGGATCAGCCAAGCTATTAACGCCATGAGCATCCCACCAACGGACATTGTTCCAATCATTAGTGGAGCAAAAAGTGCTCTGTTTTGTTTTGCAACCATTTCTACGCCTGAAACAGTTTTGGAAAATATTTAATTTTGACAAAATATATTATAGTCATAGTATAATATTGTAGTCATATATTATAGTCATGTACATTGGTGGTGTAGTGGTTATAGATATGACTTACGATCGAAAGGTCGTGCGTTCGAACTCGGTCCCGTACCACTGAGTTATTTCTAATTCATGTACGGTCTATATTGTAGACAACGGAGAAGGAAAACTTCGTGAGGAAACCTGCATGCCCGCATGGGTGTGTGAAGTCTACCAACCCGCACTAGGGCAGCGTGGTAGACTACAGCCTAATCTCCCTCCTAACCAGGGGAGGTCCGTGCCCCTGTAGTAGGGACGAATATGGACTAGGGATGATATTGATGATATTACTCGTATAGTCAGTTATTTGCTCTTGAGATCAAACCCTACCTATAAGTAAATATAGATGATCAATTCAATCATGAGAATAGATAAGATGAACTCGTCGAATTCAATAAACATGCTACTTACCTAACATATAATTTGGCGAATAACTGTCACCCAACAATGCTTCGATCAGTTCTAATGCAACGTATGTCCAATACGAGGCCGCTATACTCCTAGACAGGCCCATGACCCCGCCGACCACACCGGTGAATATAATTAATTTCTTACGACCAAACCTGAAAACAAGAAATATTTTGTAGATGATTAGTACCACATTCGAAAATGCAATAATAATACATTGTCATCTAATTCTGAGCTACGTTTGAAGTTTCAAGTCTCTCTCTCATAGCCTCTAGTTTACCAAGAAGATGTGTAGTTTAAAATCCATTTCAAAATTTATACCTGACAAACAGACAGACAAGAAAGCGATTACAAAAGACGATTATATAAATCGTAAAAAAAAATTAAAATATGATGATTATATACTCTTCTTTTGTAGCTATTTTTCCAACCGGTTTTTAAAAGGAATTAAGTTCACTAAAGTCATATCGAAAATCTACTGCGATCTCCAAGACGCCTGCCAATGGTAGAGATATGGCGAATCGCTCCTTCTTAAGAGATAAGCATGAGCTTATCCCATGACATGAGTCCAGCAGTGAATGAGTATGATATCATAAGTAAGATAGGTGTTCACCGAACGTATAGCGTCCGTCGTTAAGGTAATAAAAATTAAACAATAACATAAATCGTTTAAAAATTACGTGTAAAATACATATACGAAGTCTGTGTTCATAATTTTCATAAGATCGGGCTTAACCTCATCATCATTACCCCTAATCCATATTCGTCCCTATTACAGGGGGACCAATTTCCCCTAATAAGGGGGAGTCAGCCTGTAATAACGCTGTAATATAAGCTAATGTGGGTTAGTAGACATCACATACCCAAGCGGACATATGGGCTTCCTCGCGAAATTTTCCTTCTACGTTGAATACATTGATGTCTACAATGTGGATCGTGCATGAGTTTAAAATAACTCAGTAATGCGGGACCATGATCGAACACACGACCTTGATCGCAAGTCGGTTCTAGTATAATCATTAGACTACCAAAGTACTTCGTTTTCATATCATTAAATATAACATTAGGTCATAGACAATTGGTGGATGCAGGCGGCTTATAACCTCTCGATGTAGCGATCATTGGAGGAGGCCTATGTTCAGCAATAGGCGTATGTGGGTTGATATGATGATGATTATGATAAATATAAAATTATTTAAAAATATTAATCCCTATGAACAAGTAAGTGTGAGGTAAAGCAAGTATCAAATTTTTTATATCTATTTAATATAACATAATGTTGGTTCTCTTTCACAGGAACATAGTTCAGTTATTTAATTTATTCAAATTTAAAAAAATAATTGTGTTGATCAATCTTTAATACGATTTTATATCTGTCAAATTATCAACAAAAAATTAAATATTAATTATCGGTAACAATATAGAGAATTCAGATAAGAAAGTTCGTTTTTGCTGGATAATTTGAGAATCTTAGATTAATTTTGAATATTTTTTTTAATCTGTACTTAAATTGATTCGTTTATTGATTGATTTTTTTATATGTATACGATCCTATCCATGCAAATGTTATCTCGGAGATTTCGCAGTTTTTTAATAAGACCTAGTACACTTTAGGTAATTGTAATTTAATACTTTACTGAAATTTGTTAAACTGGTTTGCAATAAAAGAAAATTCGATTCATTTTGTATATAGAAATATTATGCTATATTTAAGGATATCTAATATCATCTGATACTTTTAGCTATTTTCAAATACCCTACTTCTTAGTGATTTTCGGTAAAACCCTCCCTTCACACTTAAAAACATTTTAATTTGGACATCCATACATAATGAACTGTATAGTTTTATAATTATTAATTCCTGATGCAACAAAAAGTTGAAGTACTTATCAGATATTGGTCCAAGCAAAAGCAAACCAAGCATATATCCAATACTATGAACTGTCCCGACAAAAGCTCGCTTCCAGTCTTGACATCCGAGGTTGAACTGAAAATAAAATCTTTTTTTAACCTGTGAAAATGCCTTTTTTGTCTGTGAGGAAGATGCCTGAACCCATACCACTATGATAAGGACACGATACAGCGATTATATGGGGCTTGCTCCCACTTAAAACTATAGGATGTTCTTCTTTAGCCCCAACTGCGGGTGTCGCGCGAGCATTCATTATCGCGATATGGGCGGGCTTTGGCCTGTGCTCCACGGGCTTCTCTTGCCAGCAAAGAGCCTCGCTCTCCGTCTTCTTCTTGTGGGGCACAGGACGTGAGGATGGGTGAGAATACCTGCCACATTTCGGTGCACCAAGTGTCCAGTTAAATGTATGTTAATACGGGGCTCGTAACCACTGAATTCTCTATACTGACCCAAAGTCCAACCATGCGCGACATTTTACCATAACATTGCCGTGGTGTAATGGGAATTCATAGGGGTAGGCAGAGACCACAGTTCGTCACATACTAGGACTTTGACACACCTCTCTTGCTTTATCCACATTTGTACATCATTGTATACACTTTCGTTGATTAAGGATGATATGAACTTGACCTTTTTGAAAAAAGTTGTTGGAATTCATGTATACCTTTTTTTTTGACGCAGAGATAAGTCCTTGAACCACGAGTCGTGGGTATGACTTGTGGACGTGTCACACTCATCCACACTAAATCGTTGAGATGGCTTTCATCGATACCTTAGAGGGGCTTCAGCATCCATTGTGGATAATCTACCGATGTCTCTGAGTATTTCGCTTTTTTGAGCACTTCTCGAGGAGAGGGATTTTAGAGGGATTTTAATTTTTACTCCCCCAACTCCTCAAGACCTTGAAGTGTTTACGGCGGCATAAGCTACATCTACCACCAATAATCAACTGTGACCTAATGGTCTGCAGGTCTTACCTCCTGTTGATGATGGACCATCTCAGTTTTCATTTACCACAAATTGGCAGTATTCCCCATGCGCTGAATCTTTCGGTTACATAGTTGTAAAATACAAATATAAAAAAATACTATAAATGGTATTTTTGTGTTGTTATTTTCCATAATCACGCATGATAAAGAAATTTCAGTCACCCAGCAGGCAATGAATGGTAAGGTGAGAGTTATGCTCGAAGGATTTTGCGACATGGAATCCAGAATGAGGAGATCCGTAAAAGAAACCGCAGCTCAAAGGGTTTCAAAGGTAAGATGGTAGTGGTCAGATGGTAAGTACACAGCTTACAGAACGAAGGTTGGGTCCTTGAAGTATTGGAATGTCGACAACAAACCAGAAAGCTTGGTGTAGATCGACCTGCGACTAGGTTAATCAATGACCTGATTAAAGTTAATAGTAACAGCAGTCTGGTGTATTAAACATACATACATACATCACGCCGATATCCCATAAGGGTAAGTAGAGACGACAGTTTGCCATATACTACGTTCCTGATCCACCTTTCTACTCTCATCCATTAACATACATATTTTCATACATTTTCAATGATAAGGATGCTACGAACTTGAAAATTTTGACACAAGTTATTGATTTGATCAAAGTAGGTTTTTGATGGGCGCTCTCTTCCGACACATCTACTCACATTTGCCCGGTATATTCGTTTCGTCATTTGAATCTCACTCATCCCTTCAAATGGCGAAATCATTGGAGTATTTCTTTCTCGATCCTTGTCACCAACATACTTATATATGTCTTATATATTCCATTATACTAGTTAAATGTATGTTTTGTTTGTGTTATTATTTCAATTTTACTTACGTCAGCAACAAAACTGTACGGGTCGTCGTAGTCCCACTCCGCGCACGGTACAACGCCGATACCATCCAGACTGCCAACTGAGCAAGTTCCGTTGACGTCCTTCACGTGATACATATAACACCTGTCTCCCGGAGTCGAATTTAACAGTTGACTCATTTCATTCCCACAACCGGGATATTTGCATCTGTAAGTATATTAGAACAGACTGGTATCCACAGCTTTAAAATTAAAAGAAAATATCACTGTGGTGTATAATTTTTGTACATGGGCCTCAATCAAATCGCCAGAGTGAAAGATTTGGATTTTTGCATACATTTAGTCAGGACTCTCTGGATCGTTGGTCTCAGGAGTGGAAGACCTGCACACGCTTTGGGTCGTGATCGCCACTTCAACAAAATGTGTAATCAACAAAGTGGCATGGGTAATTACATTTTTTTATGAAGAAAAAACCCTACATAGGACTTCCGAAAGTCGCAAGGGTGGCTTGCGGAGCGTGTCAGACTCCTACTGACTAAACACTCTGCGGCGGCCTTCATCGACACAGTGAGGGGCTCCAAGATCCACTGTAGATGTCTTACCGATGATCCTCGGTGTCTCGCTCTTTCAAGCAGTTCTCGCGATAGAACCTACTCTCCTGGAGCACCTCAGCACCTGAAGGTGCTCACGGCGACATAATCCGCACATATCACCTGCTCGGGGATCAGATGTACGATTCATGGACTAATCCCCTAATCAGGATTGATCGCCTGCTCATCACCACTTAAACTTACTAATCGGACCAGTTATTTTGATCGTATCGTATATAGAAAAAGCTGAAATAGGACTGGGCGAGGCACATAGTTTAAAGAACCAATAAGCATCGTTATCTTAAAGTGTTGAAATTGCCACCTCGAACTAGAAAGTGTGGTGTGATTGATCACCGACTATGTAGACTGGTGACGTAATTAAGGTCATGGGCAATCAGTCGGTGCAAGCGATTTACAGCCGCTCGCTGTGGAGATCATTGGAGGAGGCCTATATCCAGCAGTTGCCATCTTTATAATGATATGATGATGATGTAGCTAAACTTAGTTCTTACGAGGATATCTTCAAAATAAATACTGAAAGTACGCCTTAAATATTGGTTAGTACATTAAATGTTACCAGCTACAAACGGTGAAGGAAAACATCGTGAGGAAAACTGCATGCCAAGAGATTTTCTCGATAGCGTGTGAAGTCTGCCAGCCTGCATTAGGCCCGCGTGGTAGACTATAATCTAATCTCTCATTCTGAACATAGGACCTGCAGTAGGACAGTATATAACAGTGTATGCTGATGATTATCAAATATTGGTTTACCTACAATGTATTAACAACCTGCTAAATTTTAAAACAATCGGTGTAACTATTTAGCCATGGAAACATAATTAACATACATACAAACCCAAATAGTGTGGAATCACTTATGGGCTGGAGCTGGGAAATACCACCTAGCAGCCTTGGACTCTGTGAAGAGGCGTGCAGTGAGGCTTATTGGTAATCCTTCCCTGGTTGAGACCAATATAAAAAGGTTTGACCACAGGCGCAGGGTAATCAGACTTCCAGTGTTCTACAGGATACATTTTGGAGAGTGTGCGCAGGAATTACACGATTTAATTCCGCCATCCTCCTTTAACTATCGAACTACTAGGCCCACGGCGAGCTATCAGCCCTACCTTGTAGACATGCAAACTACTCGTACAAAGCGATTTACTTCTATGTTCATAATACGTGCTACATATATATGTAGCACGTATTATGACGGAATCGGACGGAAATACTGACGCAGGAAGACTATATAGTCTTCCTGCGTCAGTATTTCCGTCCGATTATAATGTAGGTGTCTTTAAGATAAGCGTTTTATTAAGCTAGTACGTTTTAGAACCTTAGGTTACATCGCCACTTATCATCAGGTGGGATTGTAGTTAAATACTAACTGAAATATGGTAAAAATAAATTATAAATAAAACTCACCGGTAGTCAACCACAACAGCTGCGAACACATAGTTCATGCAATATAACGAATTGGACATACAGGTTATTATCAGCAACGGCATAAACCTCAGATAGTACGGCCCCAGCGGTCGGAACTTCGAAAGGATTCTTTCCAAAACGACATCTTCTTTTTCATCTTCTGCATTAATAAACACTTCTTTTGGCTCTACAGGCATCACTGTCAATATGGATATTATATTGGCACTTCCTTGTGAGACGGTTCACAGAATGTGCAAATTAATTTGTCTATGTAGAACACACAAACGATTATTGCTTAAATGTCACTGTTCGTTGTTAAATTTGTTACAAATCTATTTGTATTTTCTTATAAGGTGATAGAGCTTATTTTAGAATAAACGGCGCAGATTTTTGCATTACACATCGGCAAATCTATATTTGTGTGTCAGCTAATTTGCTCTGCCAGCAAAATTGTATGATCGAGACGAATTAGCAAATTAAATATAGCAACTTAAGGATATACTACAAATAATCGCTCACTTCAATAATCGCCATCATCAGCCCGTCGAAGTCCACTGCTGGACATAGGTCTACTCCTTAAAAAACATGATTTTGCCATTATCTCCACACTTGGCAAGCGTTGTAGCGATCGCAGTAGATTTTGATTGAATAACAGGATATCTCTGCTACCCATTATCCTGCTACATCTCTTAGCAGGTTCTTACAGCATCCACAGGAACATATGGAGTGACGCTATTATTAGTCTGGCGTCACACAACAATAGTCGCTCACTTCAATATTTTTATAAATATATAACAATGACGAGGTTACAACGTAGTAGTCGGATTTCGAGTCAATCGTTGGAGCAAACAACGCTTATCACAGTCGGGTGTCAAATGGGTACCCAATCCAGTTTGATCTGAACCTGTATTAGAAGGCAAATGAATAGTTTCTGATGGTCTAGTAGAAGCCGGGTAAGCAGAGCTGTTAAAATGAGTTGTGCAGTACTTTTGTCCACGTGTAGGTTGAAATAAGAGAGAAGTGACAATATCGGAAATGCGAAGATCTTCTAACGAGGTGGGTGTTATGTCTGGCGGGGCCTGCCACCGCCCCAACGGTTGATGTCGGGACTTTGTATATATATTAAATCGCTATCAAATGTTTTCACTGTGATTCAGCTTCTTATTGACTTGAAAGAAATGTTAATCGTTAGAGGAGCCGCGACTGTTTTAAATTTTAAAGGTCCCACTTGGTGCAATTCATCCACTTTTGAGAAAAAAGTACTGAGACATATGATTTGGTGGTGTTCTACAGAGAAGTTGGCATATTACAAAGTATACTAGAATATTGTATTCCAATCTGGATAGCAGCGATGAAAACAATGTTTTTAAAATTTTACAAAAACAAGTTTGCGATATTCGTAGTCATGCAATATAAACGCCGTCGATGTCCTACTGCAAACTTAACTGTGATGTATTAACCAATAAACAGAAGTATTTTTACTGATTTACAACACAAAATCTTATCGTATGATTTTTTTTTAATATTTCCTTTTAAAAGGAAGGCAAACGGATCCAAGCTCATAGAACCTTGTCTAATGTAGTTCTATGATTTTCACCAGTTAATAAAATGCAGATGTGCCTCATTTTATTGCTTTTTGAGAGTTTTGACGTCAATCTGACGATTACCATGTTGACAAGGCAAAAATTCCCGCAGGCTTATTGTCTTGAAAAAACGCGGTCACTACGATGTAAGTCACAGTTTTATTCCAATATTTTGATATTGTTCACGATTAATGACGATTAATACACAAAAGAACACCAAGTTTACACATCAAACATCACAATAAACAAATATAAAACACTAAAATAAAACTTTAAGTGATGCTTCACTCGGGTTGTCGCCAAAAACTATCGAAACGACAATGACGTGTTAATTAGAGTTACAAATGCAAATTCATGCGTTCCATTATGAATAGTCTTTAATAAGTTTTCGATTAAATGTAGGTCATGACATAATAACACATATTGAGTTTAAAATATAGCAGTAAGTCCCTTATAATATACTAGTATATATGTATATAGGATGGCCGATGGGGCAAAAAGGTCCTTGAATGGAGACCACGTACTAGCAAGCGCAGTGTTGGACGGCCAC
>WUAW01010873.1:29383-40124 GCA_017165845.1 Thaumetopoea pityocampa
AAATACATCCATGACTCGGATACAAACCTTTGTGCTCATCACACAAATGTCTGACCCTACCAGGATTCGAATCCGGGACTCATTGGCATAGAAAGCAGGGTCACTGCCAGCTGTGCCAATCAGTCGTCGTCATCAATATGGCGCTTGGCAGGCATCTTAGAGATCGCAGTGGATTTTGATAGGATAACGCTACTGTCCATTATCCGAGTACATTCCATAACTGGTTCTCAAAGCATTCACGGCAAAACATGGATTTATCCTACTACTGTACCATGGCCACACAGCCACATGGATGGTAAAATGTTCAAAAATATATCAACACGTCAATATTATGCAAATATATTGTATAAATGAAAAATGTTTCATTTATTTATGTTTCAACACTAAAGGAATATGGACGGAGTTAATGCCTGAGGCATTTTTTACCAGTTGAGCTTTAGATGGTGCTGACATTACATAAGGTAGGTGAACTATCTGATCTATACTATTATAAAACTGTTAAATGTCAAACTTTCAAAAATCAAAGATATTTAAAAACAAACTACTCAGATCGACTAATTAAGGGCTTCTGGAACCAAATCCGTCGATGTTTGTTTATTTGTTCGGGCTTCACGCAAAAACCAGCAAGTACATTTTAGTCAAATGAATACAATCTTAAAGGTACTATTCCGATTTAAATAATGCAACTTGTTTCATCAAACTCGGTTCAGTAGAATTGAAGATACAGCTTGATCCCTATTTTAGTAGCCGCCATTAAGGTACGAGAGGTCAACTAAAAGTGGTTTTAAGGCTTTTTATATAAATCTATGATTGTGTCGAGATTTCCATGTAGCGGAAACCTAACATTCATGCGGGCGGAGCAGCAGGCAAAAATTAGTATAAAATAAAGGAGAAAGAAACACAAACTTATCTAAAACTTATATATTATACTAACAGATAGATGTTATATTCAAATACACTTTGCTTAAAAAAAAAACAATTTTCGACACTATACAAGATACTACCTCAATTAAGGCCGCTATAAAAATTCACCAACACACAAGATCCCCAACATTGCTTCAACCCGCCGCGTTCTTCTCGCAAATCTGAAAACAATGTGGTTCAAGTTACGTTGGCATGTTCATGTAGGCTTTCGGGTCAGCGCTGAATGCGTTCTGTGAGGGACACTTTGCTGTCGTAAACCAAACACAACACACCTAAGGGATGAACACAATTGAGAGTATAAATTTATTAGATTGAAACACGTTAAAATAGTTTATGACAGGCAAGTGCTTTGTCTTTATCGCTTTATTAAAATGCAGTATAAGATTATAAATTAATGAAATATGTAATACCTATACCTTGGACGCTAATTCAAAGCAAATTATCATCCAAATTCAAATCGTTTAATTTGCTAAATCGCTGTGTTACGACCTCATCTTAACGGTGCAGCGTCGCCTTAATGACGTCTGCATTGGCCGCGGATGGGGCCATCATCCATCACGCATCCATCGACCAATGAGAATTCACCTTTTTTACTTATGTCAAAACTTTTTTTACAATGTTTATTTGTTCACTTCTTTTCAAATTAACCGACCTATAAACGCACGCAACCAATATAATGTTAAAATAAATCAAAACTCAAACAAATCATCACGACTACTGATTTCACGACACCTTCCTCTGCAAAACGCTAGAAAACCTTCAACGCTGCAACACGCTGTTATGGTATATAATGATGTAGAATTGTAGAGTATAAACACGAGTGTCATAATATTTGTATCCAAAAAAATTAATACAAGTCAACGAAATTTGAAAATATATAAAAACTATGCTTTCCTCCAACAAATACTTTTTCAATACTATTTAAAAATTAAAAAAAAAATCTTTTCACGAAGGAACAAAAATTATAGGTAATCTTGTCACTATCGTAAGTTATCGTTTAAATACATATCAACAGAATATTAGCATTTTTCAGTAAAAATGATGTCAATTTCTGCGTAAAATTATTATCAATCTTTAAGACCTTGATTTCATCTGATATTTTTTCTTTCTGATTATATAATCAGATATATGATTATATAATCAGAAAGAAGTTCTTTCTGATTATATGATGATGATGATGATATCATCATCATCATCTCCAATTCATATTCGCCCTCACAACAGGGCCACGGACCTCTGATCAGGAGGGGGATTAGGCCGCAGTCTACCGCGCTGGCCTAGTGTGAGTTGGTTTCTGATTATATATCAAACATTATTATTTTCGTACAATGCTTGGATTGCATTTTTTTTATATGAAAAGAAATAAAACACAATTCAGACATGAAAGAAAAACAAAAGAGGCATAATAAAAAGAAAAACAAAACTAGCTAAAGAACATAGATAATTGAGTAGTTTATATTATACAATGTGTCTGTTCGAAACGCTTCCATATCAGCTTATTGCTGCAATACCTGCGGATTAAAAACACTGACCCCGTTGTTTCAGCTTTAGTATTTTAATGGTTTCTAAACCACCCACCAGGATAACGAGAGAGAGACTCTCTACCAGAACGTCATCAATGTTCATCTTGTGACATGCTAGTCATGACATGCTCATCTCTGTGGTTTCGGTCTCATTGCTTGTGTTGTTGCTCTACTTCACTACATTCATCCTCAACAGATGGCGCAAATCTTCAATAACGACATTCTCATAGAAGGCTGGATTACAGTGAAAATATTTGATAGAGACTTAATATATGTACAACGTTCTGATATTAACCGTCTCGTCGGAGCGGTGGCAGTCCCCGCCGTAACACCCGTCTGCTCGAAGTTCTTCCCCTTCATACTGCCACCTCTGCCTCAGGTTAATCTCCTGATGACGTTAACATTGGAACTGGTGACATCCTGCATGTGATCATTAATGCCTTCATCAACATTACCGTCGGTCATTATTCTGCTATAGGTTATAACCTATAGCTTAGGGCAGCTTACAGACACTCAAGCTTTGGTCCATACAATATCTTAAAAATCATACTATTCTATTATGTCATTATAATATCAGCCCACAAACGTCTATTGCTGGACACAGGCCTCCGTTAATGATCACCACAGCGAGTGGCTTTGAACCACCTGTTTCTTACACATATATCTACTGACCCACTGTCGTGTGCAGATATCCTCTCAAAATGGGAGATATTAGGCTATATTTCACCAGACTAATTTATTACGGTTTGCAGACTTCACACACCATTAAGCAAATTTCTCGACCATATAGGTTTTCTGATGATGCATTTCTTCACCTTTTGAATTTTACATCACCACAGCAAAATTACTGCGAGCGTAGCTACGGATTTAAGCTACTCCAAAAATAAATAAAGTATTCTTTAGCAGAACAATTTCACAGCCACTTCTAAAGTCTGAACAAGGCTTCACGGATACTTGTTGTTTTATAAAAACCCTCCGCCGTTGTTTCTGGGCGAGCACGTGCACACAGAATTTATTCTCTGTTCCGCCAACGAGTTTCATCGAGTTTTTTCACTTTTAAGGATTCTCAAGGAAGAGAAGTGAGTTATGAAGCTTCGAGAATGGAACATAATTTTTCCGTCTTTCAATATGCTAAAATGGCTGATTCTTCTTACAGCTTCGCTCGCAATAACTTTGTGACCCTATGTCTATTCTTATCCATCATATTGTTATGTCTACCTCCGTGCAAAATTCCAAAACAATATACTTAACAACCAAGGTACGATTGAGATAATAAACAGTTTGAATGTGTTAACTGCAGATGTTTAGATGTTTGTAACATTATCAGACAAAAATAATCATAATAGTGCTATTATATATAGGACTTCTTCCGACACAACCTTTTGGTAGCCTTCAAATACTCGGTCTCTTCATGTACATATACCTCTCTCTACAAATAGCTGCAACATTAAGTAAATATTGTACTGTCTGCAAATTTTTACAATTAGATCAAAACCATATAGCCTCCCGCAATAGCCTAGAATTCCACTAGTTCCGTAATATTCATCCGCTCTATAGAGCGGTTTGATGCTAAATGCAAACTTATAAGTTTGCATTTAGCATCTAACCCGTGTACTTATCTGGATAAAATAAACCGTTATGTGAAANAAAATTCCAAAACAATATACTTAACAACCAAGGTACGATTGAGATAATAAACAGTTTGAATGTGTTAACTGTAGATGTTTAGATGTTTGTAACTTTATCAGACAAAAATAATCATAATAGTGCTATTATATATAGGACTTCTTCCGACACAACCTTTTGGTAGCCTTCAAATACTCGGTCTCTTCATGTACATATACCTCTCTCTACAAATAGCTGCAACATTAAGTAAATATTGTACTGTCTGCAAATTTTTACAATTAGATCAAAACCATATAGCCTCCCGCAATAGCCTAGAATTCCACTAGTTCCGTAATATTCATCCGCTCTATAGAGCGGTTTGATGCTAAATGCAAACTTATAAGTTTGCATTTAGCATCTAACCCGTGTACTTATCTGGATAAAATAAACCGTTATGTGAAGAGTGGAGTGCACGGAATTAGTCTTTATCTTCTTATCAATAAACATTCTTGTCCCAAGAATCCATTCAAGCATCCCGGGTACCTTGAGATGTGTGAGTAATCGGTGATAGCTCCAATCCACGAAGCGGTCAAGCAGTCTTGCTCGAGAACACCCGTATAATCCGCAAATACTTCTCTCAATCGCCACGACCGGTAGTTTCTTATCTCTCCGAACCTTTTCATCCTGCTTCTAGTTGTATAAGAAGGAACGAGATAGGAGACTTGCATAATATTTAATAATATTCTGGACACTAGACATACATTGTTCGAGCCCCAAAATAAGATTCTTTGTTGTCTTGGGTACTAGAATTAGGTCACTACCACTGAACCAATTATGATTCAACTGTAGTGACCAAAATTATAATATTTACTCACAGAAAATGTTACTAGTGTTAAATAAGTATATTTTTATAGGTATTCGAGCATAAATTATTTAATATTGTAAAAGTAAATGGACTCATACAAATGGTTTTATTTATTCACTGCGTTTCAAAAACAACGCTCCAGTTTGTTTCTTACCGTCCACTGACCACCCTCTTGGCTGCGTGCCCGAGGGAGTTCGCCAAGGTTAGTGCAGATCAACGATTGGGATGACCAATAAAAAAAATTAAAGAAAGTATATTTTGAAGATAATGTTTGAGGGGTTATAGCTGATCTGCGCTCCAGCTTACTAAGCATTCTTAAGGTAGATTCATATCGTATATTTGATCCCCTGCAAGGAACTATCGAAATTAATTTCATACATACATAGACTCACGCCGATATCCCATAAGGGTAAGCAGAGACGATAGTACATACTACATACATACATACAGTCACGCCACTTTCCCATTGGGGTAGGCAGAGACCACTTCCATCCAACTGCTACAATCGTTTGATCTAGCAAAGTAGCTATCCGCAGCCCACATTTCGCTTCCGCGGGCAATGAGACGTCTCGGGTGGCGAACCACGACGCCGCCATTTTATAAGGTTCAAAAGTATTAAAAGTTCCTCATTGCATTCCCACGGCATAATGGAGAGGAAAGGAAATAGGATGAGGTGAGAAAGGTACATTGAGAAAGGAATATGGAATTTAGGTGAGGGACTATAGGATATAGGAGAAGGAAGAGACAGTAGTAACTCGAGGGGCCGGGGTCGCTTACCCGTATACTTAAGTCTATTTGCCGGACAAGCCAAAAGACTAAGTACTCCCTCACCTACATAAATTAATTTCCTTTCTAAAAATATAAATATCTTCTAAATCTTTAAAAGAAGTCAATTTCTCCATAATACCATCAACATCAGCTCATAGAATTCCACTGCTAAATATGGTCCTCCTCCTTAAAAGAAATTGTCATAATCTCCACGCTTGCCAGGCGTCTTAAAGATAATATAATATATTATAAAGACTTAAATTATTTTCAATTGTATTATTGTCTCATTGTCCACGGAGGCGAAATGTGGGCTGCGGATAGCCACTTTGCTACATCAATCGATCGTAGCAGGTGGAAGGAAGTGGTCTCTGCTTACCCCAATGAGAAAGTAGCGTGACTGTATGTAGTATGTATTATGGTCTCTGCCTACCCTTATGGAATATCGGCTTGAGTATATGTATGTATGTTAAATTATTTTTAACCATACACCCTGAAATTGAGTCTATAATACTCTACTACTGCTGAAACAATTATTTTATTCTTGCGAGAGGCTATTATCCTCTTAGTCGAATTTTTTGAGCGTAAACAGGTGGATGAAATGATATAGGATGTATTAAAATTTTTAACAGACCTGTGAAGCAGTGGAATTGAATATTAAATTTAGGAACCAGAATTACTCTAACGAAGACTTTTATGAAGTTAGAGAATTGATTGATTATAATGTAAAAATACAAAGATGAGATTAGGTTTCTCAACGTGGTCGCATAAAATACTGCCAGAATATTACGTACCTATTACTTGTATACCTATAGAGTTGAAATATTACGTCACAAAGTCTCGAAATAATGTCGAATTATGCCATAGGAATCTAAAAATACAACCATTAACGAAAAATTATATAATATGTACCTACTCTTATATTGTACTCTAACTTTGGCCTCAATCTTGAAAAAACTGGCACGCGCTGAGAGACAGATCATTTTTTATTCTTGTTTTCTCCATATAACATCAGTGTTTATATATAGTTACTATGGGAAGGAGAAGAAATTTTGCCATTTTTTTGCCACATCTCATGAGAGGAGAAACAAAATTCTCTCATAAAATAAAGCAAGAATTTACCCTCTCTCTACTCACCGTTCCACATCCCACCTTACTGCATATATCATGTTAAGACTCAGTATGAGATAATATGGCACCAGTAAGACTCTTATAGAATCGTGAGCTAGCTTGATCACCAATCTCTTAGAATGGTGAGCAGTTAATAAATGAATCCAGGTTTTTCTAAAAGGCCGCCAACGCAACATTAACTGACCTGATGCTGCCCGTGTCTATAATCAGCTATTAGCAGCAACCTATCAGCAGTCAGGTAATAGCTGCAACCTGAAGCAAGATCATCATCATCATGATATCAGCCCACAGACGTCCACCGTTGGACATAGGCCTCCTCTAATGATCGCCACACTGAGCGACTATGAACCGCCTGCATCCACCGATTGCCCGCGATCTTCACCAGGTCATCGGTTCACCTAGTCGGGGGTCTACCCACGTTACGCTTTCCGGTTCCGAGTCGCCACTCCAGTACTTTAAGACCCCTACGTTTATCGGTTCTGCGAACTCTGTGCCCCGCCCTGTCACTTCAGTTTTGTAATCCTTTCAAGCGACGTCAGCGACTTTAGTTCTCCTGCGGATTATCTCATTACGGATCCTGTCTCGCAGGGAAATTCCAAGCATAGCTCTTTCCATTGCTCGCTGCGTCACCTTGAGCTGTCTTATAAGATCCATAGTCAGTAGCCATGTTTCAGATCCATAAGTCATCACTAGCATCGCTGGTAGAAAGCTCAATTGTGAGTTAAGCTCGCCTTTGTACATTTATTTTTAATAACCNCGTCACCTTGAGCTGTCTTATAAGATCCATAGTCAGTAGCCATGTTTCAGATCCATAAGTCATCACTAGCAATACGCACTGATTGAATACCTTAGTCCAACGGCATTACGGTATTTTTGACTAAATATGTCACGCAGTTTTCCGAACGCTGCACAACCGAGTTAGATTCGGCGACTGATCTCTTTCTCGAAATTGGAATTATCTAGTTGAACAATATGTCCCAGATATACATATTCCAACACAACTTCGAGAATAGAGCCCTCTAGGACTACTGGGTGATGCGGAACAAGGGCATTGACCATAATTTTCTTCTTACCCATATTCATTCTTAACCCACCTTTTTATAGGCTCTATTGAGATCTTGGAGCATTATGTTCAAGTCTGTAAGCGATTCAGCCATGAGCACTATATCACCGGCAAATCGAAGATAAGTGATGTACTCGCCATATTGATCGATATTGATGCCTAGTTCGTTCCAATCCAGAAGCAAATATCAAATATCAAAGGTTCGCTGGTAGAAAGCTCAATTGTGAGTTAAGCTCGCCTTTGTACATTTATTTTTAATAACTATATTTTTGTGATTTGTACAATAAAGAATTAAAGTAAGAAAAAAAGAAGCTTAAAGACATCTTCCAGCACGGCTGTAAACAATTTTGGAGAAATAATGTCTCCTTGTCTTACGCCGCGTTGCAATCGTATTAATTTTGAACTTTGGTCCTGTATACGAACTGACATGGTAGCGTTTTCGTACAAACTCTTCAATTCTTCGATGTACCGATAATCAATACGGCAACGCTGAAGAAACTCAAGCACTGCACAAGTTTCCACCAAATCGAAGGCCTTCTCATAGTCCACAAACGCTAGGCATAAAGGCAGATTATACTCCTCTGTTTTGTGTATAATCTTCCATAGCGTATGAATGTGGTCTATGGTACTGAAACCTTTTCGGAAACTGGCTTGTTTGGGAGCAAGATATGCTCTCTCTTTATATAAATATAACATAGTTTCCCTTATAGTATCAGCCTAATATATACCAGAGCTAGATATAGACCTGTCCAATGAAATGGAGATGAACGCCCATAATTACCATGCTTGGCATTCTCGTTGCTCATTGCAAAGCTCGTAGTACCGGTGACTTGATTACGATAAGGTGAGAGTCACGTATAGATTAACAATTCGACATAATTATATTATCTCTTACAACAAACAACGGTACAATTACAACATATAATAAAAAAAATTTAATAAAAGTAATTAAGCCAAACAGTCAACTTTATTCATCCAACAATTTTAGCTAAATTTGAAAAATCAGGCCACATATCATCAGTATCATTAATTGATAAAACCTTCTTATCAAGTTTAAGGTCCTTTAATAATAAATTTGTGTTCTTTTCGTCACTTTTGATAACGTCACCTCGATTCATCTTCTGATATCTTACAATCAACTCTAAAATCTCATGTTGCATTTTCAAACGAAGCTCGCTTGTCAAATTCCTCATTGAATTACCAACGAATTGTCCAAATATAAATTCTTCGCTTACTTGTCTTAATAGTAACTCTCTTCCTAATTCTGTTAAAACATCTTTTACCATATTAGTCGCTGTAAAATTAGAGATGTTTGAATCGGCTGGTTTTGGAGGGTGTTTCCAATGTACTTTGTCGTATTTGGGTCTGATTGGCGGAGGTCCAATAGCTACTGACACGACTTCGTCGTTATCCATGTCATCTTCTTCCAGAGGTGTTAGATGACCTGATGGCTGAGAAAAGATTTTTGTGAGTAAACTTAATTACCATGAAAATGACGATCTTTTAAAGTATAGCTCAATATCTTTCTAAAGAAGAATATTAATTTCACCCTTTTGCGTTCCTTTTCTACAGTACTTGATAACTTTTATTTAAATATTACCATCATCTAGCCTTGAGTATACAATAAAAAAACTAACAAGAATAAATTAAGCAAGAATGCATTTTGCTATACTTTATCAGAATTCATACTTGGTTAAATTTGCTTTAACAGTTTAAATAATCTGACGAGTCAAACATTTTTAATGTAATATATACAATATTAGTTTTATTTGCACTCAGCTTTTTTATGCCACGGTCTTTAGTAAGTAACAAGTCCCGTTAGGAACGAAATGATTGTGAAAAGTGAAATGTGAACAGATTTTTTTCTGAGCGAGTCCACATCTTTTTGAGTGCTATAAATTCGTGTCTACTTTAAAATTTAAAACACTCTAACATTACCTTTATCACTATAAATATTACGAAACGACTTAGAAGATTTTTTTTTCTCATGATATCTAAGACTATTTATTCTACTAAAGGTAATTAAAAGTTCTTCGCACCTTCTTCCGAATTTCCCTAGTCCTTTGAGTCGTAGAACGCCTTTTAGTCTCCGTGTCGGCAAGAAGCATATGCCGTTTTGAATGAGAATGGATGCCTCTTCTAATATTTATGTTCTTTCTCTCTTCTCTGGTATTTTTCCATGCTTCCTAAACATAAAGTATGATATTCACACTATATACTTGTATGAAATAATATATAATGAAGCTATGTGGCGTTACTAAAAATATAGCATCTCTCTATTTATTTCCGTGGGTTACACCAGGGCATACAGATACAACCAATGGATAAAATCTAATACGATTCCAAAAACGCATACTGCTAAGTATGGAAATTGTGGAAAATCCTTTTGACCTATTCCCAGTAGCGAGCTTCAATATGATAACGAATATGAATAATTAATTCGAATAGACATATATTTTACTAGCTGTGCCCGCGACTCCGTTCGCGTGGGCATTCGGTAAGAGCGAAATTATACATACATTATTTTCTCCGATCTTAATAAGAATGAATGATAAATTATACATAGATGAAATAAACACCAAATGTTAGAGGAAGCTTGCCACAATGCAACAGTAAAAACAGCATTAAAATCGGTTTAGCCGCTTCTGAGATTAGCGTGCACAAACGCACAGACAAACTGAAAAACAGAGACAAAATTTCTAAAAACTATATTTTTGGCTCCGGTAACATAGGTAAAATCTACATATATAGTTGGTTTTTTTTTTGAAAAAATATTCATTGTACAGACACGGCTCGTTTACAATTTAATTATATGTATAGATGTGTTCTTTACATTCATATAAACTTGCGGTCATCGTTTTAAGG
>WUAW01010874.1:2920-15350 GCA_017165845.1 Thaumetopoea pityocampa
ATAGACATATAACAATTTTATAATAGTATAGATGTGTTATATAATATTATATAGAATTCCGAAAAAAAATCTCTAAATAAAAGTATAAAATCGCATCAAAATCCCTTACGTAGTTTAAAAGAACTAAGGGGATCAACAAATATACAGACTTGGACATCTTTAAATGTCTCTAAATACATTTTTTGACCATATTTTACGGAGTATAATATAATGTGTAGTGTAAACGTACCGTTTAAATCGTGCTCACATCGCATCCTAACTTTTATTACTCGTGAAATAGCTTGGCTATCTAGTTAACAGCTTCGTAAATTCAATAGTTAAACCTATTTCGTTATTATTTAGTTTTCAGACAGAAAATTATAAAGCAGTATCAGCCAACGGGTAAATTGCTTGCCTCGTATTCAGGAGGTCGTATGTTCGATCTGCGGTTGGCACATTTTGATTTTCAAAATTCTTATTTGTATAATTCTGATTGTAATGAAAATGATTGTGTTATGTGGAAAAAAATATGTGCTCGAAATATAACGACAGGCCCCGTCTTTTAATATATTCGCTCGAAAACACATCTGTATACATGTTATGATCTCATCATTATTATATCCAGCTGAGCCAGGTCTCTTCCAGTGCCACCACAGCGAGCGGCTTTGAGCCACCTCCATTCACGGGTAACACGCGACTTTAATTATTTCATGGGTCCACTTAATTGGAGGTCAACCTATACGAGCTACGTATCTCACCCACTGCCACTTTAGTTTGGCAAACTCCGAGCATAGCTCTCTCTATTGCCTCTTTTGATATTGAATTTGAGATTCATAGTCAGCAGCTAAGTATCGGATTCAACGACATGTCACATAGTTTCTCAAATGCTGCCCAACTGAGTTGGAATCAGTGAGTGATCACATTATTGAAGTTGGACACGGCTAGTTGGACTACTTGTTCCAGGTATTTGTATATTAAATAACTTTGAGTATAAAGCTACCTAAGACTATAATCTTCTCCATATTTATTATAAGGCCCATATATTGTGAAATTCTATAAGGTTAAGAAGCATTTTGCTACGATCTGTGACTCTTCATCCTTTTCAACGACTACCTGCGTTGCTACGATTGATTGTGTGCTAGTATTTATGTGTATCTTTTTGAGCGATCGTCTGCTTTGTTTAGAGAATAAAGAGCTACCATAGTTACCGTATAACCAGTACACGTCGCGTACTTGAAATTGTAACAAAGAGTCAAAGAGTTACGGCAGCCAAAAACTGCCAAATTAATAAATCCGCGATTATTAAGCACAAAAATGAATCAGGATTGAATCTTTTACTCTTTTCATGAAGCATTCATTGGCATTTTTAAGTCTTATCTGTCTATTGTTATCGTAAACAATAAATAGCCGGAAATTTTAGAAACAATAACTGTAAACCCTGTTTACCAAACAAACCCTATCGTTTTGTAATCTAAGCCTCTGTTCGTCTGGTCGCTGAGATTTCTGTTTGATATATGATAGATAGAAGCTCAGTTAACCGATAAATCGAAATTTGACTACACGGATAGCGCAGTGGTTTATGAGGTCGCTTCTCCACTGTGCTGTCGAGTGTTGTGGGTTCGATCCTCACACGGGATAACACCTTTGTGTGATCCAGAAATTGTTGTTCTGAGTTTGGGTGTTCTGTGTTTCCGTTATTTGAATGTTTGTAAAGTCCCCGCGACAGGAAATGATCCTAATGCGGGAGTTGTCTTTTTTATAAAAAAAATATTTTATGTTTTATTCTATATTTATGTAATCATTAACCAGAAATGAATCGTTTTCCGGTTGATGGTGAGCATTTTGTTTCATGGTAATAGTTTTGAATATACACCAACTTTTATTTTTTAAAACTAAAATTTTATATAACTATTACGACTATATTCTTTCTCAAGCCATCAAACCTAAAGAGATGGTTTGACGATTCTAAAGAGAAGGTCGATCATTGCTAAAGAGCAATGATTGACAAAAAGTATTGACAGATTCTACAAGGCCGGATTGTAGTTATAATTAGGAATGTTATCACCCAGACATAAATATAGAAAATATAATGCATTGCATAGATAGAAAACATGACTTCATTATATGTGAATTCTATTTGGTCTTTTTTTTTGAGTTGCGTACAGAAATTTAATGTACGGCTTTGTATAAAGATATACAGCAAATTTGTTACAAACTCTGTACGTAGTGCGTTCACAAACTTACACCTTGATAATTATTCAACGACAGCTTAACTGATATTATTATGATATGAAAACTAAGTTGACAATAGTGTTAAATCTATGTTATAAATTTGTTAAATGTCAGATTTTCAAAAATCAAACATATTTAAAAACAAACTACTCAGATTGACTAATTAAGGGCTGCTGAAATCAAATCCGTTGATGTTTGTTTGTTTATATGTTTGTTCGGGCTTCACGCAAAAATCAGCAAGTAGATTTTAGTTAAATTATTACAGTTTTAAAGGTACTAAACCGACTTAAATTCTGCGGTATGTTTCATCAAAATCGGTCCCTTAAAATTAAAGATACAGCTGGAAGCTGGATCCCTGTTTTAGTAGCCGCCGTTAAGGTACGAGAGGTCAAGTAAATGGTTCTTAGACTTTTTTATATAAACTTATGATTGTGTCGGGATTTCCCAGTAGCGGGAAACCGAAATTCACGCGGGCGGAGGTTCGGGCAAAAGATAGTATATAATATATATCATATTATACCAATGTACTTGATGTAGAAGGAAAAGTGTGTGAGAAAACCTGTAGGCTTGCACTGGTGTGCAAAAAATTACCAACCCACACCAAGCCAGCGTGGTGGAATACGGCCTAATCCCTCTCTTCATAAGATGAGATCTGTGCTCCTTTAGTGGGAACGAATATGAAATGGGCATTATTTTCATAGTGATTTACTTACTGATAACCTTGCTGGGCGCCTCGGAGAATTCATCGGGGTCGAATCGACTAGGGGTCGGTCTGCCGGCCGAACGTCGCCTACCACTCAGTGCCGAGCTCGTGGTGGTAGTTTGCTGTGCTCTAGCCGTGTACTGAACTGCTGCCACCTATAAATAAATATAGTATTAATCCTCGGTGGATAAGTCATTGACTTTTTTGATTGATAAGATAGCCGCAGGAGGCACCACATGAATTTATAAAATGAGCTGAAATGTATGTATTTGGAAGCAATCATTTAATGAATTCTGTGCATGAAACTATGGTTTAAATATGCAGTCGCATCGAAAATATGTGCTGTATATTTGCGTGCACACGTATTTCAACAATTCGTGCATAACTGTTGCAATGCGTGTACACAAATAGTGTACTGCAGAATGTTACACATGTATCGCATACTCCTAGAGTGTTGGAATTTAACAGACTGTGTGTTTACCGATAGAGCTGAAACATAAACGCACAGTGTATATTCTCGCCTAATCATATTTACGAAAACAAAAACAATTGTTTTCGCTTCATTAGCAGAAACAAGACTGGATATGTAACCATCGATATTTATGTTACTAAGGTTACATAAACGATCTCTATTTATTTACTGTAATGACTGCACATTTTGAAATTTAGCGATTTTGTGCTAATAAACTTGTAGTATCGAAAGTGCACACTAATTTTGTAGATGTTTACTTGAGAGAAGCCACCATGAAAAGCATTGGTGAAATTCCACCTTAAGGTGTCTTTCACCATAACGATTTGTGTTTATGTACTTTCTACAAATGATTCGTACGAATAAGAATCTGTTTATTGTTATGAACATATTGCGCGCGTTTTAATAGTAAGTACATTTGACTGGAGATGGTCATTACAAACGAATTTTTTTTTATTGTTATTCCACTAATTCATCAGCCTGAAGTCATTTACTGCTTTTAGATGTTTGGCATTCAATATTTAATGATACTGCGTTCACTTTTGGAGGATTTACATCATCTTGTAACTTCATCAAAATTTTCTATTTTTTTTTGTATGTACAATAAAGTATTAAGAATTAGTGTTTAATTCATGACTAATTATACACAAATGCGTTCTGAAAATACAAAAACCATCATAATAATTGATATTTTCTAAACTTCACCACACTACAAGACGACCAATTTCATATTAAATTTCTTCAAAAAGTTGAAATAAATATCTTTTTTAGCAATCGTTTTAGATCGAAGCATTAATAGTTGATTAGTTAATAATGAAAATTGTTACGCAAAGTAAAAGTAATTTTGAGAGACAAGGTTTAAATGGAACATAAAAAAATGTACGAGATCATCTGCAGATTGAATTAGATACATAAATTTGGTAGGTGGTTTTAGAGAAATTTTATGTAGCCAGTCCTTAGATAAATTTATTATTTATTGAAGATATACCTTTTTATCAATAAGCACCCTGAAGCGAAATAAGCCAAATTTAGTTACTAGGCAGTGAAATTAAATTATTGTATTTTGTTTTTTATTTTATGGCCTGGTATCTAAGGCCAAGTCTACATATTAATAAGTACTCTTTTAAGCATATGAAGTCTGTTTATTACATTTTATTGCTTCTTGCGAGTTTGGACGTCAATTCGGTAATTATCACACTAACTATTCGAAATCCCGCAGGCTTATTTGTTTTGAAAAATATGGTCACACTTCAACAAGCTTATTGATAGTTTTATTCCAATGTTTGTATCGATCGTCAATAATCGTGACCTCACGGTTATTGATCAATACAGAAAAGAAAATCAAATTTATAATAAACTAATTCACAATAAACTAATATAAAACGCTAAAATAAAACTTCAGCTGATACTTCACGCGGGTAGTCGTCAAAAAATTCAAAAATTTAATATAATCTCGGTGTTGTTGCCACTCACAAACTTCTACAAAATATTCCCAACAGGTTGACATAACATATATTACGATCCTAATGTATATAGATGCGTCGTACACATGCCGACTGGATTGTAATGACTATATTGCTTACGATTAGACATATTTTACCATCTAATTGGAATACAGAACCGCTCAAAGCAGGTTTTATTGTATATTTAAGTTTAAGTGATAGTTAACTGTTCAAAACTTGTTCATTCGGATCTACTATTTACTAACACCGGTTGTTCTGGCGTTTATAAGTGTTATTCAAATCCATTCCAGAAATGAATGGATAGTATAGAATAGTATAGAATGAATTGTATAGAAGTTTGCATTCTTTAGAAAAGGCGTTATTTGTGGCGCAAGTATAATATCATAATAGTCACTCTGACTATTTCTGTTGATCCAAGAAAAGCAGCCCTGAGGGTATGATCAAGGGCAGCCGTCGGCAAACTGCATCTCGCCAGCCACATGTAGTTTTTTATGAGACAACTGAGCCCTCTTCAAGATTTTCATTAAAAATGGACTCTAAAGTGGACAGACAAGCGGAATAGACAGAAGCGTAATAACAAATCAAAATATATAGCTAAGTTTTAAACTAAATTCTATTACCAAATCTTGTCAACCAAACTTTCTAGTGACATGCAAATTCGTTGTTAATTTTTTTAATTATGTTTGTGTTTTTTCCTAGCATACCATATTGTATTGTACTTTACAGTTTGATCTAATATATTTTAAACAAAATATAAACGCAAAAAAAATCAAAATTTCTGGTCATTTGAATTTTCGGTATCGGTAATAATCGGTATATTTTGTAGCTCTTCCAGCCTAAACGTTTATCGACTCCAGTCTAGGGTAGTGTCATACGAACGTAGCGGTCTACGCTCAGCTATGGAATTCAATAGGCTGATAATAATGACAAATACGTTCATCAATTTAGAAATTATTTATTTTCACATCAACCGAAAACGAATAAAAAATACAAAAACTGAATTTCGTAAATGTAACCACGGTTTGTTATAGTATTTACGCTACATCGCACATTTAGGTCAGCAAATACCCCTTTAACAGTTTCTTTCTCTAAGATATCTTGATAATATTTTTTTCACTTAAGTTAATGACACCTATCTTTTAACATTACGCTCTACCCTTTCAAACCCTCGTTCTCGTAGGGAAGATAACATCTGTTGCTGAAGTAAAAATCATTATAAAATTACAAGTTCGACATGATGAATTAGAGTAAAATAAACACGTATAACAATATCTGATTTCTTGTTCCATTTAATCACGCCGCATTGTTAATTGAAAACAAATGGAAATTTCCACATTTTTACACATAAAAATGAAGAAATTTGTTTTTGTTCTTGTTTTGTTCTGTTCAGTGGTTTGACGGTGAGTTATGTCACCTGTGCGGTGATATAATGCACCGTCAAACCAGGGAGATAGAGATTGAGGTGGCACTTGGAATAGATCTTACTACATACATTCTTCACTTTTTTAAATTCGTTATCGAAACCATAAGAAGATGAAGAAAATATAGTAATCGTATTTGATATTAATTATCATTTACATGCAAAATTCTACAGATTTTTAATTTGATTTTTAATATGTTTTAATATTCTAAATGCGTCGTCATAAGGATATTGGATTGTTCATAGTGTACGTTCATTTTAAGACGTCTATATACTATGCGCATAAATTAAACCTTCCATTGGTGTGAAAGTTTCAAATTCATTCATTGCAGCATTTTATGGAGAGGTATTCTTTGAAAAGGGTGTCTCTTGAGGCGCTGACATAATAATGTCACTTCGTCTATCCCCGTTGGTGCACGAGAAGCGGTGATCTAGGATAGGTAGGGTAAGTGATAAGGATAAGGGTTCAATCTATACAGTGAAAGTCGAGATTTATGCCCAGCTGTGAACTTCAATGGGTTGGTTTATAATATCATAACAGGCATTTTATCTAGCATTGTATATTCTTTATTGTCATCATCAGCTTGCTTAAAAAGGAGGTATTCGCCATAATCTGCACGCTTGGCAGGCGTCTTAAAGATCGTATATGTTATCAGACTGTTAATTTTTATTGTTATCAAAAGAAAATTATTAACGGGACTTATTAAATGAATTGAACATTTTAGATTAATTACCGTCACAATCACGTCGATTCTCTAAACAAGGTCAAAACAAAGCCAATTAGTAATACACTAATAACAGTATGATTGATAACACATGCATTAATTGTAATTAAATATAATTAATTGTAATTAACGATGACTGATTGGCTCGTTTTACAGAAACCCAACTTTGCTGGGTAATTGAATTAGGACAAACTTTGTATAAGTAACACGAATGTTTGTCCGTTGTATGTTATGTTTATCTATATATGTAAGCATGTACATCCTAATATTATAAATGCAAATGTGAGTTTGTGTGTTTGTTACGTTTTTACGCTTTAACTACTCAACCGATCATCACGAAATTTTGTACACATATTGTCCGGCGTACAGAGAAAGACACAGTGTACCTTTTACCCCGGAAAAACTGTTTCTGAGGGACAGAAAAGATTGTTTACAAAATTATCAAATAATTGTATTTTCAACAGTCTCTGACACGTACTAGTATTTAACAAACAACATGTATTTAATGGACATGAACGCAAGCGAAGTCGCAAGAAGTAAAAGCTAGTGTGATGTGCTGGTGTGATGGGTGCCTGGTGAATGTAATTGCATAATTAATAACTCTATTATTATTATAAGAATCAGTGATATCAAGTCTGAGATCATGAGTTCTGGAGTACTTCCGACTTTTGGTAATTATATAAAAATGCTCATATAACATCACCCTGAGAGGAGACCGGGACAGAGGACCGGGCTGGGGGAGGCCCTGCAGCGGGACAGTAGTTGGATTGACGACGATTATCATTATTATGATTACTATTCAAAAAACAATTCGTTGCACAAAGGATTGAAGGTTGAAATGGCAACGTAACTCGCAGAAGCGACGGACATTGGGCCCTAAGGTACTGAAACAGCGACTCCGGACCAGAAAACAAAGTCCTTTCATATTTAGGTCTAAAACTAAAATGATGATAATTCGTACGTATATTTGTAATCTTTTTTCAGAAGAATTGATTGAAATCATTATCGGAGATTGTTTTAATATGCGTACAGTAATGGTATAATCACTATGACGTGATAAATAGTAATATATAAATTAATATGTTCGCAAAAGTGAAAGTTCGTATATATTATATACAATTATACTTAGTGTGTACGTATGTATATATATTTATTATGCATAATGAACTACAAACCACACATTTTTTCTCAATACCCTATCTCAAATATAGTCACCATAAAATACCATAAAATAATAAATGAACAAAAACTGTTACAAAGTTTTTAATCGGAGTACAATATGTACATATCGTAGTAAACATGTTCATTTTACTGTCGAAATACGGGTCAAATACGCGACGTATAGTATTCGGAACACGATAATCAAATATAGGGCGTATAGCAACACTACCGATATAAATACCTCAAAGGATTACAATTTCGAAGTGGCAGTAGTTGGCCACATAGCTCTCAAAATCGATAGATGTTCGGGTCCTAAAGTATTGGATATATGTATAAGCGGCCCTGAACTTCAAAGCTCGATGTGGTTTGAGTCCGACCTAAGATCGAGGAAAAACGATATTGGGTAGACCATATAGCACGCATCACTGACGAACGGGGAGGAATAAAGATTCTCGAGTGACAACTACGGACCGAAAAACAGAGTATGGGTAGGCTTCCTACTCAATGGACCGGTGACATAGAAAAGTTATAGTAAAACGTTGAATGCAAAACGTCAAATAAATGTCATTATGACGTCAAATCTAAGTCATTATGTCGCGCTGTGAACGAGGTCTATATTCAGCAACTGATGTCTTCGGGCTACTGATGATTATATTCAACACAGTGTACGATAATTGTTAAGCTCCGATTTCGGTTGTAAGCACTTTACGGTGCAGTACTTATACAGGATATATGAGCTTGAAGCCCCCCCTCCACCTGCGATAAATACTCGAAAGAGCGCGGCACTGAGGTACATTGATACGACACATTCGGGATCCACAGTGGATCCCGAAGCCCCCCCTATATGCCAATAAACAACACCGCAGTCTAGCGCGCACCATAAGTCGCGACTTGTTTATATCTTTTTGACACATTAAGTATAGTTAGAGATACATGAATGTCATGACTTCACGACAAGTATTTCTAGTTATTTGAATGTGTAGGAGACAATATTCACCGTACGCAGATAACCGCTTGTATGCAATTTAATAGCTTTGTTTGACCTGTGGATATTTTTATACGAAGAGTACTTGAAGAATTTTGGGCGACTACTTATGCGATATTCTCGAAAATATTATCACCCACTATATAATAGCGATTTATACACCGTAGGCAAAGGTTGATTGATTAAGTCGACTGTGATAAAAGGGACTAATGACCTACACCGAACCGGACACTACCTTATTGTTAGCGGATAATAAACTGCCACTCCATTCGTTTCCCATTGTCGGGTGGTATCTTGGTCAACAGTAACACTATATTCGTCTGTTATCCGGAAAAAGACTCAGATTTGTTATGCAATTAAAAATATCCCTTTTCGTGTGCAAAAACATTTCTTAATTGTTATTAAAATTGTTGTTTAAAGTAAAATTGGATACTAAGCGTAATTAAAAAGAGGATAAAGTAGACAAACCCTAACCTCTTTTTAATTATGCTTACTGTACACCTTTACCTGAAACGACTATTGATACAAATTTACTTAAGGCTGCCTTTTTTAGAGACTTGATAAAATCCTCAAAAGATTACATTTTTTTTGTGAAGTTGACGATGCTCATCTCGGTAGTGCAAAATATATATAGACCAGAAAACCAGCTAGCTGTATTAAAAAATATTTGAGCAAAGAATATTTTTCGGCTGGCGTAAATTTAATGTCTAAATATTATTTTGGGGATAAGTTGATTTCGTTAGAAGTCAACTGGTAGGTCAGGGAGTACTTAGTCTTTTAGCCTGTCCGGAAAATAGACATAAGTATACGGGTAAGCGACCCCGGCCTCCTGAGCTACTACTGTCTCTTCCTACTCCTTCCGAGATAGTAGTAACCTATATCTTACTCGTATAATCCTATTCCAAAATTTCATATTCCTTGCTCCATACACCTTTCCTACCTAATCCTTTTACCTTTCCTCTTCATTAAGCCGCGGGAATGCAATGAGGAACTTTACAATTTTTAATCTTATAAAATGGCGGCGTCGCCCGACACGTCTCGTTGCCCGCGGGGGCGAAATGTAGGCTGCAGATAGCCACTCTGCTACATTGAACGATCGTAGCAGGTGGAAAGAAGTGGTCTTTGCCTACCCTAATGGGAAAGAGGCGTGACTGTATGTATGTATGTATGTAGTAAATACTATGGTATCTGCCTACCCTTATGGGATAGCGGCGTGAGTTTTTGTATGTATGTATGTCAACTGGTCATCAGAATTTCCTCCAAAGTCATATTTCCAAAGCAGTAAACTAAGTCAGAGAAATACGAGCAGGAAGATGAATATTTTAACTAAGCTTTCAAGATATATGTAGGTCGATTATTCTCAGATTTGGTGAATATTATTACTATTATATCTTATACTGTTAACCGCTTAAATAAATTCACACTGTGGGACCTAAGACTTAGAAATTTATGCGTATATACATTTATATTTTTTTTTTCACGCGTTTTTCCCTACCTCTCTGGTAGGGAATCGAACCCCAGTCCTTCGCGTGACAGACGAGTATACTGACTACTATATTATCGAAGAATTGGGATAGGCAGAAATCACTTCTTTCCACTTACTACGAATAAAGTCCAGTCTGTATCTGTAGTCCAGCTTTTGCCCCCGCGGGAAATCACAACGCCGCCATCTTTATAAAGTTTAAAAGTGTTAAAGTTCCTCATTGCGTTCCCATGGAAAGCAAGGGTGAAAGAGGTCCACCCAAACAGAGCCTCGCATACTTGGGTAAAACTAGCCATCATGTTGAATCTAGTCATTCAACCATCGGCGCGGCAGCCACTGGCTTAATAGAGAGGAAAGGAGAGAGGGTGAGTTAAGAAAGGTGTATTGAGCTAAAAGAACGCACTGATCTTTATTTAACCGATAATTTAAAAATAAATAAGGTAGTAAAATCAAAACAACTTCTTAAATGGTACGCAAAGGGAGGTCACAGAGAAATTTTATTTACTGATAAACAAATTTTTGCTATCGAGCAACATTTTAACAAGCAGAAAGTTTACGCTCAAAGCTCTATAAAAGCTTCTCAGTTAGCAGTGTACAAAGTGGGCATTATCCGACTTCAGTGATGGTTTGGTGGGGTGTTAGCTATCAAGGAGTGACTGCGCCATATTTTTGTGAAAATGGTGTCAAAACGTTGGCACAGGTGTGTCAAGATATGATTCCTGAGAAGGTGGTTAAGCCTCTTAACAATACAATGTTCCATAACCGAGAATGGTACTTTCAACAATACTCTGCACCTGTTCATATGGCTCGATCCACACAAGTGTGGTTGGAAACGAACGTTTCTGACTTCATCAAAGCTGTAGACTGGCCGTCATCCAGTTCCGATCTTAATCCGCTGAACTGTGATTTATGGTCACTTTTATAGAGTATGACATGCTTTAAACGCCATGATAATTGAAAGTTCCTAAAACAATCCATAAATTTGACAGTGAAGGATTTTCCCATGGAGAAAGTGCGTGTTTCAATTGATAACTGCCCTCAAGGTTTAAAGGATTGTATTAAGGCCAATGGAAATAATTTTGAATGAGCTTCATTTTATTTAATGCTATATTAATGTATAAACTAACGTACACTACGGTAATAAATGTTTTATGCAATAGAAAAAAAGATATTTTCCTTGTAACGATATTTAGGAGTATGGCAAGACTAAGTATAGATCAGAATACCAGTTAGCTGCATAAAAAAATATTTCAGTTAAGAATATTTTTCTGCTGACGTTAATTTAATGTCTAAATGATATTTTGGGATACGTTGATTACGCTAGAAGTCAGCTGATCATCAAAATCTCCTCCAAAGCCATATCTCTATAGCAGCAGACTAAGTCGGGGTAATACGATCAGGAAGATGAATATTTTAAGTATGCTTTCAAGATATAGGTCGTTAATACGCAGGTTTGGTGAACATTCATTAATTACTACATTACAGAGACATGAGTTTTAACTGGTAACCGCTTAAATAAACTCACACTGTTGAACCGAAGACCTAGAAAATTTGCGGTAAAGGGATAAAAATCACAACGGTAGGGACAAACATTACATCCATGACGTTTGGGTAAAGAGATCGGAGTTTCTCTGTAGTATTGAGGGAAGTCATCTTGGTACCTATTTAAGTATTTAATTATTTACACTCTTCCTGTTGTTACAAGTATTCATATATACCTAGTGAAGATTATTATTTGTATCGTGTATTGCTTAATGATTATTTACATAGAGTAGGTACAAAACTAACGAATATAGTGCCCCCCCCCCCC
>WUAW01010874.1:25152-36030 GCA_017165845.1 Thaumetopoea pityocampa
AGATCGGATGGCCGATGGGGCAAAAAGGTCCTTGAATGGAGACCACGTACTAGCAAGCGCAGTGTGGGACTACCACCTACGAGGTGGACTGACGACCTGGTGAGGATCGCTGGGTCTCGCACAATGCAGGTGGCTATGGACCGGTCGCGCTAGAAATCGATTGGAGAGACCTATGTTCAGCAGTGGACAGCTAAGGGCTGAAGTGATGATGATGATGATGATTATCTTCATATCAGTCCACAGATACCTACAGCTGGACATAAGCATCCTGTAATAAACGCCACACCACGCCCACAGCCACTCAGATGTGAGCCGCCCACACCCACCAACTGCCCGCGACCTTAATTAGGTCATTGATCCACCTATTCGGGGGTCGCACACTACCTTTATCAGTTCGGGGTCACCACTCCAATACTTCAGAACCCCAACGTCCATCGGTTCCGCGAACATGTACCTCGTCCTCTGCGACTTTAGCCTTGAATTTTTTTGAGCTTAGGTGATTCTGGATCCCCTGCAGATTTCCTCGTTATGGATTTTGTTAATAAGAAAAACAGTGAGGATAATTTTCTCCATTACTCGCAGAGTAAAAAAGTTCATTATATAGAAATCCTCTTTCTCCATAAAATCCACTGGGCACTGTCTCTTTTGGTTTCGCTGCCCAACTCTAAATTTCCCCACTCTCAATTAATCACCAGTTCGTTTCTCAGCTTTGCATCTCCTATAACAATATCATAGTAGCTCTTGGAGTTATGTTTGACTTTACATATCCATATCCTTATACATCACTTCCACGTCGTTATCTGAGTGCATCGTGGTCCGTGCATACGCACGTACACGCACGCGAGTATGGTTTGGTGACTCAAGTATCAAGAAAGTTACCCGTATCACATTGATCAATCATATCGATATTTCTCTCTTGCAAAACTTTAATTAACTCTAGCCTAAAAGTGTAATAAAGCACCAAATATTACAAACGAAGAGATATCTCCACGACTTGTGGAGTTAGCTTTTAGAATATCTAACTAACGAATGGCTTCTCTGTTTAGGTGAAATTATTCGAACCGTGGCCCGGTTCGGTTAAATTATGTAAAACGTGCTGGCGTAGGACTACGGCAAGTAGCGGCGGCGTAATAAAATAAAAAAGATATTACATAATATATTAAAGTTACCCTTTCTTTAACAAATAATTGTCAATTTAGAAGAATTATGATAATCGGTGATCAAGGGAAAACCCCCTCGCTTATTCTACAGATCTATTGTAAAACGACCAAAAAAGGATCTGCTGTTTTAATCAATTATGGAGCAATAAGCCTAAAAATTGCTTTGAAATTGTCTCATGTAACGTAATAGTTTTGTATTGTTACAGGGTTTATATATAAAAGGAGTTTACATGATGAAGAATAAAAGAATATCCAAACTATAATTTAAAAAAATAAACAGTCGGAAGTAAATATTTTTTATAATATGGATGTTTTGAATTAATCTTTGTATCTGATCTTGCCCTTAAAGTGATTATGAAGGTATAATACTATCTAAATATAAAATATCTGTAAACTACAACAAGATGGATTTGTATTGTTAACGTACGAGTATTAATTTCATAATTATTTTTATTTATTTTTTACGCTGGGATTTATAATATGACTGAAACAGTTTACGGCATTACATTAAATAATTTAGTCACATTATTTTAATTATTATTATAACTCATGACCGGATAACTATAAATAGTGAATACCTAATTATTTCACTTATTATCATCATTCCCAGTCCATATTTTTCGCCAATGCTGGGGCACGGGCCTCCCTTAATCAGAAGGAGTAAGCCCGAACCTACCACGCTGGCTTAGTATGAGTTGATAGAGTTCACACACCCAGGTATGCGGCATCCTTCGCGAGGGGTTCCTTCTCCGTTGGCTTTTATAATGTAGAACGTATATCAGTTTCAAATGATGCAGTGGTATATTCTTTAATTTAGTAGAGTTAATATCTACTAAATTACTATTAAAATAAGAAGAATATCGATCTGTAAATTTTTATTAGACTTTATATAATTACGTCCATTTGGTTCATTATAAAATGTATTTTTGCGTAAATTAACATCTCTTCTCTTGTTCATGATATATTTTCAAAGTTAGTACTTAATAGTGATTTAAAGTTAGACCTGTATTCATATTATGCGTAGGTAATATATTTCAAACAGCGCGACTCACCAGTTCCGGAGCGAACCGAACGTTCAACCGAAATATCTATTCTATGCTAAAACGAACACGAAATATGTAACGTTATCGGTATTGTGCGGCGAGAAAAGTATTGTTATATTCCGACAGTCGATAATCGGAAAACGATGCATTCCAAAAAAGCGTGCGACCGATAAATCGGCAAACGCATTTAGTGAATTTACGATTGGTTTATTTGAGTACACCATTTTTTTATTTCGTATTTTAATTATCTTTGCTCCTCTTTCTTTCTAACTGAACTTGAGAATGTGAATGTAGTTGTGGAGGTCATGTTGTCAATTTCATTAAAAAGCCAACAAAATATGGCATGGCATTCATAATATACTTTATCAATTACATTTACCAAAGCCTTCAAGACGATGCCGATGAAACAAACATACCCATTTATATGAAACTCATCAAAAACTCGCACACAGTAAGGTGTCTCAAGAGCAAAAAGTAAATTTTGCCTTAACAATAATTCCTTGCTCTAGACAGACACGCGTTAACTAAAGTGTTTGCAAAACCAATCGTCGAAATTGCTCGTGCGGAATGTTGTGGGTGATAACGGACGCGTGAGAGTTGGGCGGTGAGGGCGGGGTATAGATAGGGGTTGTTTGTATTTATGTATAATATATCCATACTTAATATTTTTACTACAACCATACATTACATGCAATATGATATTATATGACAGCCTAGTGACATGACCATGCCCTAAATCTAGATTTCGAGTTAAAACCTAAGACATTAACCTCTGACTTTTCTGAAATCATGTAACATCACGGTGAAGGAACACATCGTGAGGAAACCTGCATGCCTGAGAAATTTTATCGGCAGCGTGTGAAGTCTACCAACCCGTATTAACTCCACGTGGTGGGCTGCCATTTATCTTCTCTTATTTTAGAAATTCGTGCCCTATGGTGAACTCGCGTGTGTACTTCATAGTAGATTTGATCATGATACTATAAAAGTGCAAACGCTTTTAAAATACTTCAAATGAAATATTTGAATAATGAAACATGATATAAAAGTGTCTTTTGGAAAAGCACCAAATCGAGCACTGAACGTATATATAAAGGTTCAATATCAAACCGTCTTAGGTTAAGATCAATTAAAGAGGTATTCGGATAAGTTAATAAGCATAGTTGGGTCAAAATTGGTCTAGTTAACTAATAACATCCCTTACATTTCAATAATTAGTAATTTCTCTCTTGTTGCTTCATAAATCACTGCTTAGTTCTTTATTGAAAATTAAATTTAATTAACGTGAAAGGTAATTATTTTAACGAAAGCAGAAATTGCGCGGTATTACCTTGTGTGTGAATAACCCAAAGAGTATCTTAAATGAGACTCAACGGTTTAAAGCTAAATAATCTTAAGGTCGTGTTTCGTGTGACAAATTTAATATAGCACATAATTAGACGTTCAATGTTCCACTTTTGGGACTTATTTAACGGTGTCGTGTGTTGTTTAAATCTCTTTATTATGGTGTGCACATACGTTTTAAGGCCATGACCCACTGGCGGAATACGTCACATACAGTACGCCGGGTGCTGCGAGCGTTGGCTGGTACAAATTTATAATAAATTACAATCCGAACGATGATCGATAGTTGATTGATATAAAATCAAATCCATCGTCACTGTCAATAAAATATTACATTTTTTTTGTATACGCGTTACTATACGAAGTATTAATACGCACTTAGAATTTAGAAAATCAATCGATTGTGGTTTTTAAGTTCATTAACGTACATCATAGAGTAACTCTATTTTAAATTTATTAGAATTTTTTATCCTTAAGAAGGATAAAAAATTAAATCAAAGAGACTTTAAGTTTATTAGTTTGTAACTCCGCAATCGTGCTGCAGTAAAAGAATGAAAGAAATATATAAAAATATTTATATAAGCAAATTTTGAACTGTCTTGCAAATATTCCAACACGTTGCGTTATTTGTGCGAGACAGGCCAATATATTTAATCAGTATTTTCAAGAATGTTCTACGGGTTTGAGACATGGAAATTGAATTTGAATGTCATGAGAAAGCTCAAGGTCACCAAATGTGTGATGGAGAGAGTTATGATCGGAATTTCTCTGCGGTATAGATACCGGACGAGACTGTCACCAACATACACACTCAAAAGATTGCAAAGCTGAAGTAGCAGTGGTAGAACACGTAGCTCTCAAAATAAATAGAATGGTGGACAGAAAACCAAAAATCCTGGTGGTGGTTGACCCATAATATTATTAAGGTCATGTGTACCCAATGGATACAGCTTGGTGACAACTGTCTGATATGACAACCATTAGAGGATGTCTATGTCTAACAGTGAACGTGTACCGGCTGATATCATGATGACCAAATCTCACACATCACATATAAAAAATAGAAGTAAATAAAAACAAAGCAATGAAAACATGAATTTAAAAAATATAAAACGAACACAAAAACATAGCGTTGAATAGATAGCTTTCAGCTAAAACTACTGTTACTAGTCTAACAGCACGTATATAGTTGACGCTGATATTCTGAGTAGAGCAAAGATAGCACGAGATTTATACGACCCAACAATTTATCATCACCATCATGACCCTGTCACAGCTGAACACGGGCCTTCTTCGTAGAGGGCGGCATGCAAATACCTCCACCTTATGGACCGCTAATCAAGCGTGTCGCAGTTCGTAACAGATGTGCGTTAACCGCTATTGCCCATCAAGCTGTTGCCCTCCGGAGCTGATTCTCACAAAATTTACAAATAATTACATTAATAATTAATTTCCTTATTCCACTGTTACTTTGTATTAATATGTAACAAATAAGTAAAATTTAGATAACTAGTTTCTTACATTTTAATCTTTTAGTTTAGGTTATGTTTTTTTTAATAATGTGAACAACTTCTTAGGTTTGTTATCTACGTATTTTCCTTACTTCAAGTTTCACTATCTAAACCGGTGAATAAAAGTGAAATATGAGCTTTTATCGTATGGCTCTTAAAATATGTCTATTTAAAAAGGGCAATAGCCGAGTATTTGATGTGAAGTAAACATAGCGTAAAACGCTCGCAATGTATTTTTATGGTTCGCCAATAAATTGGACAATGACTTATTATGATGTGGCTCGCTCTGTGGTGCGGCACAATAATGATGTCACTCCATTTCTTCCCGAGGGTACAGTGGAAAATGTCTGAGTGAAACCAAAAGGAAATGGACAGCAGTTATTCTGAGAATTCAACACAATAATGCGACTCCAAGGCGATTGACAACCGTAGATACCTGAGCAAGACCCCGTTTTATTAAATATCTCATAGCATAAACATGGCATAAACTCACTCTGGAATTATTTTTAATTTTGGTTAAGATGATCGTTTATCGCGAATCTATTGGAGAAATTGTCTCTCGCTTGTGTTCGTATTGTTGAGATAACTAGAATAACTTATTTGGTCCTCACCAAAGAGAATCGAAAAAAATTGATTAAGTTGTACGAACATATAAATATAAAATGATAACACATATAAAAACAATGTGAACTATATGTCACAAAAGAAGACTAAGTCTCTAAAAAACAGTTTAATAATATTCATCATCAGTGGAACGATTCTATAAGTTTACCTAATGAAAGGGCATGCGCCTATATAAATTGTACTGGGTTGTGGTGATCACTGGCTTTGATAATTTATTTGCATACTTCGGTGTACAGTGTAACTTTAATTAAATAATTATAAACAGAGCAACAACGTAAGTCCCACTTCCTAATGTATACGTTCTAATATGTACATATATAATATGTACATATTACTTTGCAATTTTGATCAAACTGACATATAAAAAATCATGAAGTGGGAGACATCTCGTAAAATACGAGTATCATAAATACAAGGCGCAATCGTTTGTCACGTGTGTGCGTGGAGAGATCAGCATAGTATATACACCATTAGAGCTCTATACAGCACGCCAGTTACGAAGACTAAAGCCAAACAGTGCAAAAAATGCAAAATTTATTCTTACCAGTTACCATTTAATAAAAATTAATTACAATTTAATCTTAATTTATTTAACGTAATAATTTATTATCACCATAGTCATTATCAGCTCGTGTCTGTCCACTGCTGGGCGTAGGCCTCTCCCGGGGCGCGCCACTTAGCCCGTACGCTTCGGCTGCACGTAGCTGCCGGCCATTTTCCGCAGATCGCTCCATCTAGCCGGGGGGTCCCACACTACGTTTGCCCAAACGCGGTCTCCACTGTAGCTATTATTCGCATGCTTCAACGATTGTCGGTTCTGCGTATAATTACATTATTTTTTTTAATTAATTATTATTTAGCCTAATATCCCTAAACCCCTCTCATAGAGTAAATGGGTTGATGATAATGACGATGATGAAATTACAATTTATAAGTTTCTACAACTAAAGTGAGCTGACGATTGTTACACGTGTGAAACAAAAGCAAGTAAGAAATGAGGACTCCTTTCGGTGGCACTGATGCTCGCCCTGCCGCAGTACGGCACCGTAAGAGCTTACATTGTGACACTCGCACTGACTCGTGGCTTAGGTGTTTCAGCCGTGGGAACGAACCGAATGCTGATAAGTAGTTTTACTGTGTTCGTATGTAACACGCTCATATAAAATTTTACTGCAAACCATTTTGCGTCACATACAATTCTTCCTAAAGGTGCAAATATATAAGGTTAATATTATTTATGAATTCAGTCCTAACCGCGACGGCCGCAAGTCGCGTAATGTAGTTTATCGTGGTGGTCAAAGTACTTGCGATCAAATTACTAACGAATACCAACCAAGAACATCATTATCATTGGCCCGAAAACTTCGACTACTGAATGTATATGTATATATAAGGTTATGTAAACATTTATTAAAGTACAATTTAAGTTAATAATACGAAATATTATACTATTATACTTAAATTAATTGATAAAACGACACTTGCATCATGGTCATCGACTTCCTTCAATATTTGAAATAATTTGTTATAATAAATAGTAGATTTATTGATTAGTAGTTGGAAGCGATGACTAGAGTGGGGAAGAAGGGATTCAGGTAAATAAATATGGAGCAAAAACGTGTATCAAGGCAGTTGGTCGCATGGAGCGGAACGGTGACTGTGAAAAATAATAACGAAGTGAATACTGAAGTTGTGTTATTATTTATTCCTGAGTTTGGAGCGTTTTTTACAATTAGACAAAGTTTTTGGCATTTTGCAACCAACGTCTTCTCACGCTGCGCTTTCCAGTCCACGGTCCTTTCAATCCTCGAGGACATTTCATTCCCATCAGTCGTACATCCTATGCGGCCTGCCCATTGTGACCTAACTTCAAATCCTTCGAGTTATGCCAAATAAAGACAACCATGAACACAGGGCTTTAATAGTTTCGGTAGTATTAAATTTCGACCGATTATTACAAGAATAAATTGTTTAGGGTAAATAAAATTTATTATACAATACGAAATATGTAAGGAAATATACTAATGTCCGTTGCTTCATACACTAGTCTCGAAATTTAAACATCATTTGTAAACTATTATTTTGCCATCAAATCTAGCAACTGCTATCGGAAAGGTTCGTAGTCTGTTCTCGAAGTAATTTCCTGCAGTGAATTCATATGATTATTCTAGTTCAATATTTGAATATAGTATGAGAGCAAATTGAAATGCCTTCTTATTTATATTGTTATTTTTACCTATACATGATATAATTTAACAACTATATAAGGTTCTGCCTAGCCCTTCAAAGGTTAATAGTCGGGTTTTACATAATTTACATAATATAAGGTGTCAACTTAATAAAAAGAGAATATTTTGGTCACTCACGCACTCAATAAATGTATAACCTTTAGTATAGTAGAATTAACCTTTAGTATATTTTTACATACATAGATAGATACACTCATGCCTTTTTCCCTGGCTCTCCGGCAGGCATCGAACCCCGGTCTCCCGCGTAACAGGCAGGTACGATATATAATACCGAAGAATTGGGGTAGGCAGAGATCACTTCTTTTCATTTGCTACGAGCAAAGTGGCTATCAGTAGCTCACTTTTCGCCTCCACGGGAAGCACCGCCATTTTTAAGGTCCTAAAAGGTTAAAGTTCCTAATTGCGTTCCCACGAAAATGAAAGAGTTTGAGTTAGGAATGGTGTAAGGAATATGGAATTTGGGAAAAGGACTATAGGGTACCGGATACTACTATCTCGGAAGGAGTAGGAAGAGACAGTAGTAGCTCGGGAGGCCGGGGTCGCTTACCCGTGTATTGTAAGTCTATTTGCTGGACAGGCTAAAAAACCAAGTACTCCCTGATCTTATACTTTTATTATATTTTTTATTAATATTTTTATTATATCAGTATATAATGAACTATGTACATCTCTTTACACTAGTGTAGCTTATGAGTCAATAAATATATTTTACATTTATTTAATCTCGATAGATATATAGAAGGTTTTAACAAATATCCTACAAGTTTATATTAAAATACCAACATATCAATAAACTGACAACGTACCTCTCGCACACATACCGGTCACCTGCCTACCTGCATAAGGATTATTAACAGCGAGCATCTCGTCATATTGGCCTCTATCGTTCACCCTGTCCACCTAGAATAATTTCTAGTATCAAAAGGTATTATTAATTCCAGCTATGTACCATTACTGTGTGAAGTTTTAATAAATAAATCTTACACGCACAGGTGCGGGATGTTAATTTCTATATTTATAAAAAAAAATATACGAATATACATACTTATAAACCCAAGTTCACTGACTTAAAGGTGTGTATATACAATATGATTATCGTGTTCTAACGCACTTAAAACAAAGCGTATGTTTAACATGAAACGCCTGACGAATTTCCTGCTGCAAAATCAGTATTTATAGAAATTGTAACATTGTTTTTTTTTTATAATTTTAACGCTTAAAACCACACGCAGTATTTGTTAATGCTTTTGTCTAATTTTATAATTACATTTAATGTTCTATTGACGACTGGACATATTTTTATTTCATTACTACCTATCATTCCATCTTTTGTTCTTCCATCTTTAATTACTTAACTGAATGATTCATCAACACAGAACCTAAATCGCTGGGACTACAAACTTGAAATTTTGGCAGTTAATGCCTTCTATGTTTTAAGCGTCCACTAAGAAAAGATTTTTGGAAATTTCACCCGTAACGGGGGTAAAATAAGGATTGAACGGTTGTATGGAAATCCGTCATTTTTGAAGTAAATAGAACGAAAATTAACATACCCGCTTCTGGTTAGAAATAAATGTACACGTATAACAGCGCTTTTCAAAATTTCACCCTTAAGAAGCTGAATTAGGGGTTGTAAGTTTATATGTAAAGTTCGTCACTTTTGAAGATAGAAGCATGAAATGTGATATACCTGCTTTTGGTTAGAAATAAATGTACACGTACATCAGCGTTTTTGAAAATTACACCCCTACGGGGGTGAATTAGCTTAGTAATTTTAGCCCCAAAACGGAACACCGCAAACATCGTTTACAAAGAGATACTACCGTAATTAAAAATAAAGATTAAAATAACTGAACACGCGAGTGGAGCCACAGGGAACAGCTAGAATTGCATAAATTGAACAAAAGTTGCAGGCGATTCACAGCTTGGTGCGGCTATCATTAGAGGAGGCCATGTCCAACAGTGGACATCTGTGAGCTTACATGATGATTACGATATGGTCCGCAATAAACCATTTTTATGACTTTAGTGACATATATTGTTCATGTATTTAAAATTATGTGTGCCTAAAATTTTCTTTGTGTATGTATCCACAGACAAGATTTGTTAATTATTCATTAAACTATATCAGAAGTAATAAATAAAATAAATAACATTTGTTTTTATGATAACGTCTAAACGCATTGCCCAACGGAAAATTTAAAAGAGCCCTTTTCTTTTCTATTCTATGATGAAACAACTAACCATAAAATTAAAATAATAGCCTAATAAAGAAACATTACCAAGTCGGATTACCGCTAGAAGGCAATAACAATGGAATTACTATTGTAGAAATTCAATTAGTTTAACTAACTAATTAGAAGTAGGGCGAAGTGTATTTACATATTTATTGTCTGGCACCACGGATTTTAAGGTAGTCACGATAGTTACGCTCGCATTGATCTGAAAAATACTGGACACTTGTGTTATATATGTATAACATTATTTGACTTTGAGACTAATTTTAAAAATTTAGGACTATCTTATTATAAATTAAGGATTACCTGGGTCCGTAGTCTAACCATGAAAGAAGCCGTGTCTGTTACAAAATAAGATAAAATAATTTGTTAAAAAACCATAAAAAATATATAAAAAAATTAAAAATAATTCTAGTGTGCATGGCTCAACACATATTTGGCTATTTGGCATACCCCTATATTTTTACGATAAATACATTTTAATGAATTAGCAGAATCTATTGCGGGCCGTGTCCAAGATACTGCCTTCTACAGACGTGTAGCTCAGCTCTGAACCGGTTCAATGATGCAGATCACACGCATTTTAACAGATGCGCTGCAGCTCAACAACAAAATGGGTAGCTCACGAAACAATCAGTTCACATTTTATTTGTGACTATAGAATAGAATATACTTTATTGCACACACATTTACATGGAATAAACAATTAA